>CABHPQ010167747.1:10854-53510 GCA_902168405.1 Peromyscus aztecus | reverse complement strand
ATTTTGAGAAGATATTTATAGTCACTATTAGTACTTCTGTTAAGTCTCCAAACTCGGAGAAGGGGGGTGTTAACTTGTGATTCTGATGCTTTTATTTATCATACAAATGGAGATCATCCACTCCTTTCAAGGGATACAGGACAATGTCCGGGATGTAAGGCTATACTTGGGTCCCTATTACTTCCATCTGTTTCTTTACATGGTTGAAATATATTATTGGTCACTGTCCTAGTTTGCTTTCATATTGCTGTGCTAAACAGCATGGCCAAAAGCAACCTGGGAAGGAAAGGGTTGATTTGCTTTATTGGTTTATTTCCATGCGTCCGTATCACAGACCATCATTGTAGGAAGTCAGGACAGGAAGCTGGAACTGAAACAGAGACCATGGAGGAATGCTGCTTGCCGGCTTGCTTTCCATGGCGTGCTCAGTTTGATTGTCTTATACAACCCAGGACCACCTGCCTAGGGGTAGCACTGGCACTGCCCATAGCGGGCTGGGTCCACCCATATCAAAAATCATTCATTGACAAAATGCCCAACAGGCCTGTACTGGCCAACCTTATGGAAGCTTTTTCTAGACTGATAGTCCCTCTTGCCAGATGTCAAGTTTTTTGTCAAGTTGACAAAAAAAAAGTAGCCAGCACAGTCGCCAAAAAGCCAGTGGGGAAATGGTCTATAATGAACAAGTATGCAATACCTGCAGAGTAGTATAATGTCACCATTTACTCCCAAGGAGCGTGACAACCAAGGGAGAGGACCTAAAGTGTGGCTGCTCTGGCTTTGGGAGGCTCGGGGATGAAACAGCAGAGCAAGGCACCCGAGGACATTCTCTCTGATGGTGGAAAGACAAGCACGCCGGAACACCCACCCACAACCGCCCGCGCCAAATAGATGCCACTGTAGTTCTGCTCTGGGGGGATGTGAGCGCTCCACACCTCATATAATCCTAACGATTCCCTTTCTGAGTTGCATGAGCAAGGCGATTCTGGGGGATTCTGGGTAGGCGCTGTAGCCAGGAGCACGACCCTTCCCATCCTATTCTTCGTTTATGGATGCCTTATGCATAGTTAGGTAGGCTGCCCACACCTTGCCCTCTCAAGGTCTAGAGGAGAACAGCAACCACTGCAGAGAGCTGGAGGGATGCTCTGTGGTGAAACTGTATATGATCAGAGTCTACAAAATGTAACTGTTTCTAAAGGTCCAGGGAGATGAGACACCACAATGAGTCACAAAGATAATTCAGGATGCTTTTCTGCTGGTTTTAAAGAAGCCAGTAGGAGGATCCCTTTCTGGAATGATTTGGGTTGTGTTTAAAGAGAGAAACAAGGGCCAGGGAAGAAGGTCTGGGATTCTGGGATGGATATTCATGTGACAGCAAGATGAAAAAAAAAAATGGTCAGTGTTGGAGAAGGTACTATCTGCACTGCTGGGTGAGCAGGCCGCAGGTCTAACCTGTACTAGCCAACTCTGAAGAAAGTGGTGTATTAAACAAGATGTAAACTAATTTATTTAAGCTGGCAGGATGGCTCAGTGGGTAAGAACGCTGGCCGCCAAGCCTGACGACCTGAGTTCAATCTCCAGGACCCATATGATAGGAAGAGAGAATTGAGTACCACGAGTCATCCTCAGATGTCCATACTTAAACTGAGGTATATGTGCAAATAAATTAATAATAATAAATGTGTTAATTAATCAAAACATCGAAAAATTTAGGTTCATTTGTCTAGCATATATACAATAAACTTTGCTAGTGACCTCCGAACTTCTTTCCTTAAGCAAAGATATATCCTACCCACCAGCAAGGTACATGAAATTCATAAATTTATAAACTCATAAATAAGGATTGCTTATGAACAAAGATTCAGAGAAAAAGAATTAGATAGTTTTGGGGTGCGTTCCATCCATGCCTGAACAGCCTTCTGATGAAATGTGCTTCCCGGGTGACCTAGACACAAGGAACTCTAAGAAGTTTCCCCCTAATCTGGAAAGTATTAGAAAATCAGCAAGAAACCCCTTCCTGCCAGGCTGGAGGCACAGGTAAGTGAGTAGGGTGCTTGCCCATTGTGCGTGAAGCCCTGGGGACAACGGACAGCACCGTATGCACGGGGCATGGGGAGAAAAACCCAAAATCAAATCGCTGCTGCCTAGTTTCACCTCTCCTGAGTAGGTGCAGATGGCTAACTCCTGCTTCTCCACCCCTGTTAGGGCCACCTCGGCAGTTGGAGTACCCTCTTGCTTCATCACCTGACAGGTCCTTTTCCTGAAACTTTACCCTCACGTGAACCACCACAGGCTTCTCACCGCTCTATTTCCATTCGGCAAGAATCACCGAGGATTGCTCTCTTTAGTTGCCTGTCGGTTCTTACGAGCTGTTCCGGTGGAATGGTCTTCACGATCTCGGAGCACTGTCCGACGGATGTGACAAACGCCTCCAGCATGCCTGGAGGCAGGAGGATGCCTCCCATGGACTTGTTCAGCAACAATTATTCTGTTCATCTGTGGGATGCACATTAGTGATGTGTTTTATTTATTTGGCCTCCCTACTTTCCCACCTTCCAGGAGAAGAAGTGAACAAACACCCCGCCTCTCCCCGCAAGAAAGTAATTTTCCCACCTTAGGTGGGCCATCTGCTTCTCTTAACAGGGCTGCTTTGGACTGGAATTGAATACATCTTGTCTCAGGCATTCTGCCAGCTGTAGGCTCAGGAAATGGAGCAACTAAAAGCGGTTGCCTTGTGATGTCAGGCCTTCTTTTCCGAGACGCAAAGTGTGGAGTCAACCTCAGGGAAATTGTGGGCGCATGTCCGCAGGAGTACAAAGTGTCAGGGGTCCTGGAGCCAACATTGAAGCTGCGTGTCCATTTCCTGAGACTGAAGCCCTTTGGGCCTTTGTACAGACCTAACAGTGTCACAGAAAGATGGAGACGGAGTGCTTGATTAGGGTAGGACCCAAAAGAAAACTCCTGAACTAGAGTCTCAACCCTGGGTGCAGCCCAGGCTCGTTGGTGAGCTTTTTAGTTCTCCTGCTTTAGCCCGGTTCAAAGGCTGCTTCTGATGCTCAGTCATACTGACAGCATTTCTGTCAGCCCCTAGGAGCAAAAGCCTGTTCTTCAGTTTCCGAGCTAATGGAAACTTATCA
Organism: Peromyscus aztecus; assembly: GCA_902168405.1. Taxonomy (NCBI): domain Eukaryota; kingdom Metazoa; phylum Chordata; class Mammalia; order Rodentia; family Cricetidae; genus Peromyscus; species Peromyscus aztecus. The sequence goes on along the minus strand of CABHPQ010167747.1, from coordinate 50,373 downwards.
GACATAAGATCACACCAACTCGTTCCAAAACTTCAGTAGTGATTTAGAAAATGTTAGGGTGACTTAATGAGCATTTTGCTTTTACAAGACAGACTGCAGTATAAACAGATCCATGATACATAGTTTAGTTAGATAATAGAAGTGAACTAGTTAAAATTTGTATGGATTTATTGACTAATAGAAATCTATTCCATTTATTTATAAAAGTGTATGCAGCCATAGAGGTTGCTGATCACGGGCAGAGGCAGAGCGGCGGCAGAGGCGCGGTTGTAATAAAGACCAGAAACTGAGCTTTTATCCGCTGAGGAGTTGGTGAGAACGTGGAGATTAAGAGCTTGGAACAGGGACGCCTTTAATCCCAGCACTTGAGGAAGGAGCCATCTCCATGGGACGTGACCAGAACAGATCCGAACACTCTGTCTGCCGATCTTGCAAAACCCAACAACTTGGAGGTGTTGGTGAGATTGCCCTACTGAACAACCTGCTCAGCTGAGATCCATTCAGGAGAGGTTTCAGAAGCCTACAGTCTGCAGTCTGAGGAAATAAGATGAGCTGAGTTGACGAATGAGCAAAACGCACCCTGAGAACACAAAAGAAGGCGCCACCCAGCCACCGAACCAGATCACGAGAATCATAAGCCTACCCTATACCGACTGGGAACAGGTAAGCCCCCATCTCCAGACCAGCAGATCAGGTCTCTAGCTCCTAGGCCCTACCCATCGGAGTTGCAGGGACCAGACAGCTACCTTTCCCTGCTCCCCAATAACAACAACAACAAAAAAAAAGCAAAAACAAAAAAAAACCCAAAAACAAAACAAACAAACAACAACAACAAAAAAAAAAAACTATGAACCCAACAACCACTGGAGCCATAAGCACACCCTGCACCAATTGAGAACAACTGCTCCCTGAGACAGAACCCACTAACACTGATTGAACTAAGCTGCTCTCGGAGAAACAGAGCCCAACAGCACCGATTTGACTAAGAAGTCCTAGTGGACCAAGACTAATAGTTAGAACAAGAGAAGCACCTTCAGACACAGACACCCCTTGCACCAAGCAGAGGAAGAGATGAGTAGGCGCCAGTGCAAAAATACAGGCAACAACATAAGGACCTATATGAGGTTGCTGATCACATTGCACATCCTTTTCACATCGGGCAATGTGGAACTGGGGGGTGGAGTGGGAGAAGCCTGAAACTCATCTCAGGCTGGTCAATTTAGAAAAATGCAGATTTCGCCTAATTTATAAGTGAAATGCTACTCATTGTTTGCTTCTGAGGATGGGCCTACCAAACTTAGTGGAGGGTCCTCGGTTACTTCGAGTACCTGCACAAGGTCAGACCCATTCACAGCCTGTCTTGAACCAGGGAGAGGCTCATAGACCCACTGCTATGAGATTTTACATTCAGTACATGGTTGCTGGGGAGGAGAGAGCTTTCTTCTTCAGTGGTGTAGCCGCTGGTAAAACGTTCATGCGCCGACACACAAACCCTCACCCATGATTCTGTAAGCAATCCTAAGGAAATTCACTGGCTCCTGGTTGTCAGGTTTTTAGCAACTTTGCAAAAACAGTGATAAGCCAGAAATCCCTTCATTCAACAAATATTTCCAGAGTGCCTATGTGTCTACCATTTGAAAAATACTGCCCAAGAGTTCCTTGGAATCCAGTCTTTTGAGATAGTTATTTAAAAAAAAAAATGAAGGAAAGGTTTTAGAACTAGAGATGCAGTTTATTGGTAAAACACAGGTTTAGCGTGAACAAAGCCCTAGGTTCAAGCCCCAGCAACACACACACACACACACACACACACACACACACACACACACACACAAGCACGTGTACATGGTCAAACTGTAAAGCAAGTCTCTTGGAACTTCATCTTGAACTAGCATATTAAACATACTATGGATTCAAATTTGGGCCATCTCTCATCATTTTTGCAATGACTTTTTTTTGAGCCTTTCCACCTTGGCAATAGAGGCAATCCAATGTCTCTTTCTTAAAGGCTCCTCATTCTTGACGTCGACCAGAAATTCTGGAAACTTACCTTTCTGAAGCAGTAGTCTTGTTTCAGTATCCCATAGGAGAAGAATGGATCAGTCCTTTAAAACACTGTGTTTGTGTTTGGGTTGAGTTTTACGGTGCTGGGGACTGGATCCAGCCCTCTGCTGCTGAATTATAAATGCTCTGCCCACACATTCTAGTTTTAGTCATGTCTACACAGTGACACTGTTATAAGTTGGTTCTGACAGAATCCAATGTCCTGCTAGAAGGGAGTCTTTGCTGCTACAGAGCCCTGTGCGGGCAGCAGTAGCTCCGAGCACATGGAAGCCCAGCATGACAGTTTATTGGACTCACACAATCGTCTGCTGTTTCCCGAACACCACTGCTCTGCCATAGTGGCTAGGTCTAACTGGGTTTCAAACCACAGCCACACACAGTACCTAGAACAAGCTGTGCCCCATAAACCCCAAGGTCCTGGCACCGAGCCCGTCTCTCTCTTTCCCCTTGGGGCATCTCAAGTCAGGACTGTCTCTGTATTGGATCTCAAGTGGAAAGGAAATAGTCTTCACCCCCATTCCCCTGGCAGTTCCTGGGCCCTAGGTAAGGTTATTTTGGTGCATCAAGGTGATACTGGGAAAAACAATAAAACAATTGTTTGTAAAGCTATAGAGTTCTTTACCCAGAGATGTGTATCTCCAGTCATTCTATATTGGTGTAATTAATGCTCTTAAAAATATCTAATATCTTCCAATTTGAGAATGCGCTAAATCTGGTATAGGATCCAAAGCACAGCACTAAGGAAGGATTGTGGAAACGAAGGAGTCAGGGGGTCACAAAAAGCAGAAGATAGAGATTGTGGGATATTGGAGGTAACTGGGCGTTCGTCCGCCTCTTCCCCGGCACACATGAAAGCGATAATGGAAAATGAGGTAGGGGAAGATTCCCCTCCCCCTTATAGCTTTGTGTATTGAAAAAGATGCAGCGTGCTGTACAAGCCCCTATCTAATGCATCACAGTCTAATCGGCTTCAGGGAGAGTTAGAATGTCAGAAATTCTCTCCTGAACTCCTTATTCTAAACTAAGTCATTGACACCTTCTTCTAGGATTCTTGGAAAACTAGCTTTCTTTCCAGAGCAAGGCAGGTTATCAATGGAGAAATTGCTCAGAAACTTTTAGATCAAGGTAAAAAAAAATTGCTTGCACTGGTTGAAATGCTTTTAGATTTATTTTGACACTTAAAAGTCTTGATTTCCATGGAGAAGGAAACACACTGAACATTCTTTTTTGTTTTGTTTTGTTTTGTTTTTTGAGACAGGGTTTCTCTGTGTAGTTTTGGAGCCTGTCCTGGAACTCACTCTGTAGTCCAGGCTGGCCTTGAACTCACAAAGATCCGCCTGGCTCTGCCTCCCAAGTGCTGGCATTAAAGGCGTGCGCCACCACCGCCAGGCCAGTATGACATTCTTAAGCCCTCCCTCTCACTGATACCTGACCCTTTTTTTCTGATATTTTTATATTAAGGTAACTTAAGCCATAAGTCCCAGACACAAGACTAGTGAAGACACGAAATAAACCATTTTATAGCAAGCTTTCTCATCGGACTATCTATGAATGGCCAGCCCCCAAATAATGATGCAGAGACTTCTTATTAATTATGAAAGCTTGGCCTTTAGCTTAGGCTTGCCTCACTAGTTCTTATAACTTGGATTAAGCTATTTCTATTAATCTACATGTGTTACCTGGCTTTTTACCTCTCCTTAATTCTGTATGTCTGACTTGTTCTACATCTCGCGGGTGTGTCCACCTTTCTTCCTCCCAGAGTTCTCTCTCTCCCAGGAAATACCGCCGATTCTCTCCTGCCTAGCTATTGGCCACTCAGCTTTTTACTAAACCAATCACAGTGATACATCTTCACAGTGTACAAAGAGATTATCCCACAATACCATTTAATGCCCTTGAGGCATTCTGATACTGAGATGTTTCTATTTGGATCCACAACACATCACAGGGAGACCCTATATATATTGAACATTCTGTAGGCTGGCCACAATCTGGGACAAGAATTTGTCCCTCCATGCCCTAAAAAGGAGCCCTCTCTTGAGAGTCTCTTTACAGTTGTAGAACTGTAAGGGCAAAAACAAACCTGCCGTTTAGTAGAAGGTATCATGGAAAAGTGATCCGTTTTCTTGTTTTTGTGTTGTTGTTGTTGTTGTTGTTGTTGTTGCTGTTGTTGCTGCTGCTGCTGCTGCTGCTGTGATTTAAGCCGGGAATGGTGGTGTACACAGTCAGGACATGGTGGCAAGAGAATCGGAAGTTCAAGGCCGTCTGCAGCTACTGGGAGAGCTCCAGCCCAGCCTGGACTCCATGACACTCTGTCTTAGGAAAACAAACAAAACAGCAAAAAGGGATGTGGCTCTTTCCTTTTCTCTTCCTTTTTTCTATTCTTTTCTTCCTGCAGAAGTGTTAGTGTGTTTTGGACTTTAGGGAGCATGTTTGACTCTCTAATGCATACCCACAACCTGACTGAACAGCCAGTTGCGTTCTCATTGGATTGTACTGACCGAAATTCACTCCCTGAATTAGAGGTGAACTGCGAAGGGAAAGTATTTCCATCACTTCCTCTTGCTAGTCCCCTTACGTCTTCTCTTATTCCTAAGTACATACAGACATAGTATTGGTCTTGCTGAATTTATTATTTTAATGCACAAATATTTTATTTGGATTTTAATATAACATTTATTTATTTCAGTACCAGGGGTAAAGAACTTATAATCTTGAATATGTTTTACTAGCGAGAGCAATTTTGCAGCTAACTTAATACGCATCAATTTCCGTTTGCAAATGTAAAAGAAATGGTCTTGGCAAATCACCAATCTGCTCATATTTCAAAGAGCATTAAGTGGAAATAGGGCTAAATTACCCTATAGTTAAAATTCTCTTGTTCCATAAAATAGTTATGGTTACTTTGTTTCTCCTTTTATTTAAAAAAAAAAAAAAAGACCATACTTGGTTCTGAATAGATCTATTAAATGACTTGTTTATTTTTTCTTAATTGCTGCATTCAAGAAGCTATATAAAGTCAACAGTTTCAACCCACTTGATAAATAAATGTGAAACTACATTGACCAACTGACTTAAAAACCCATTCTACACAAAGCCCACATGTAATGTGTATTGCGGAGTCTTAGCTGTTCATGTCAGTGCCAATCATCTAAAATAAATCAGCAGGAGGAAGGGGGCAGTGTCTTTTGGCTCTTGTATTCAGTCTACAGTTGTTAGGAACCTGTTTCTTTGCGAACATCATGGCGGGAGTGTGTGGCGGAGGCCCACTCAGTGTGTGATAGCCAGGAAGCCCAGGAGAGGAAGGGTTCCAATGTCCCCTCCACGGGCTTCGATCTAGTGACCTAACCTCCCCCAAGTTAGGTCCCACTTCTTACAGGTTCACCCTTCCCCATGACATCACACACTGGGTTCAAATCTTTTAACACCCAGGCCTTTGGAGGACATTTTAGACTCACACTATGGTAAACATCTTTATTTTTATTTTGTTTAACTTATTTTTTTGAATTACGCTGAATATATGGGCCAGTTTGGGGAGCATAAAGCTCTTTACAGGAACATGTACAATATTGGGGCAACTCACATTATGTTCTGGGTCCTCTGTTGATCCTTTTAGGTTTCTCAGGTAGGTGACTTCACTGTGAGTCTTGACAATCATTCTTCCTCATGTTACTCATCTGCCCATTAGGGTATGGGTTAGTCACACCGGGACATTGGAAAACAATAGCATGCCCCTGGCTAGCAACTGACTCTCCTAGGAATGCTTGATTTAAAATGCCATTAATTGTTTTTTTCTAACAGAGACTTTTATCTAGGTCAGGCTGTTTCTTTCCAGTCTTAACTTAGAAAAAATTCAATAAGGGATGAATTTTAAATTTCATCAAACAACTTTCCAGCATCCGTACTATTAACGATTTTTCTCAATATGTGCTGGAATAAAGGCCCAGGAGCAGCCTACTGCCCTCTAATGTAGCATATGTGTTCCTCATCCCATGTACCTGGAATGGATTACTTGTCTGGAGGGGTCAGAGGTGAGACTTGGAGGCCTGGCTGCTAGTCACAGCACTAAAAGCTTTCTCAAGTTGTCCAAGCTCAGGGGTCTTGGAACCTTTGCTCCCTTTTCAGGCAAAGGAAATTTCCATGGACCAAATCCCCAGTGACAGGAAGGAGTTCCTGGGGACAGAGGCGCCTGGAATAAAGGAAACAAAGGAATCAAGTTGGGTGGGTGAATCAAATCAGTGTAGCAGCTCTGGCTGTCCTAGATAGAACTCTCTTCCACCCAAGCACTCTTCTGCTTCCTGTCCACATGCTCTTGAGGAGCCTAGTAAGGCCTGAGGTTCAGACATGTGTAGTGGATAATGAAGTCAACCGTTGATCAAGTCAATGACATGGAGAGGGAACTCTTTTACAAATATTTGCTTACATTTTGTTTATTTATGGGTGCATGCCAGTGCATGCACACCATGGTACACATGCGGAAGTCAGGGGACAGTTCTGAGAGTTGTTCCTGTCCTCCCTGATGTAGATCCATCCCCATATCAAACTCGGATCATCGGGTTTGGCATCCAGCACTTCTACCCACGGAGCAATCTCACCAGCTCCCGAGGAAACCCTTCATGTCTGCTGATGGATAGCTTCAGGCCATGCAGGTAGACATATACAGAAGAGGGTAGCACATGGTGGCCATCCAGAACCAGGGCTGGGTAGGTATTCACCTGCTCAGGCACAGACACTTGGTAGATGTCAGGGAACATTCCGGCGGCAGAGCTTCAGTCTTTGCTGAGCTGTACAGAGATGGGTTGACTTTCCTCTAAAAGGATACAGAGCCTGAGCAAGTTGACCAGCAGGGACACCCCCACTGAGCCACTCCTGGCCTAGTGGGCTGAGTATCATCACAAACCCAACTAGATCATCATGTGCTCTGGCAGGGCACCATGACTTAAGTGGGTATTAACCATTTGGAGGAAGGGGACATGGCGTCAGAGGTCCCATTGTCCCCAGCACCAGGTATAAGATATTCTGATGATGACTTGCAGAAGCCTGGCCCCAGAGTCCACAGCTCCTGCCTGAGTGGTGCTGCTGGTGACGACATGCAGGTGCTGGGGGAACACCACTGAGTTTCCATCCACCAGTCCACAGCAGTGAATGAGCCAGTCCAGCTGCGTAGAATCTCTCTTACCCCGTTCCTCAAGCGGGCTTCTAGGATTTAATCTAAGCTTTTGTACAATGACGTCTGGTAATGGTTCTTCTGTTTGGCAAATTCACAGTCAGCACAGGAAACTGTGAAGGCAGGCTCCACCCTGACCTACCCCCATAGCATCAGGTACTCTGAGAAGGAACTGAATTGGCCTCTGTTTGAAACTCGGAGCTGATGCGGAGAAGTAAAAGCCGTTACAGCTAAAGAAATGAGCGTGCCATTCACAGGGGCTTCTCATACTGGAAGGGAAAACATCCTTTAGGAAACTGAAGTTTCTTCCAGTGATGGTCCGAGAGCAAAGCTCCCTTGTCTGACATGTGACCTCTGCAATAGCCCTGGCTGCCTCTTCCAAGCTCATGTGATTCATTCATCAAGTCAGGTGTTTAAACTCAAGCTGGCAGTGGATCTTGGGATCTAGGCCACAGGTGTGGAGGAGGGAGTCTGGGCTTGTGGGGAAGGCAGTAAAGTGTCTTGATGGCACAAGATGCCCTCTGCATTATGTGGTGATATTGTGTTCCCCCAAAACATTGTGCGCCCTAATAAACTTATCTGGGGTCAGAGAACAGAACAGTTACTAGACAGACATAGAGGCCAGAAAATGGTGGCACACACACCTTTAATCCTAGCATTCCAGAAGCAGAGATCCATCTGGATCTCTGTGAGTTCAGAGCCACATTGGAAACAGCCAGGCATGGTAACAAGAGCCTTTAATCCCAGAAAGTGATGGCAGGAAGCAGAAAGGTATTTAAGGCGTGAGGACCAGGAACTAGAGCTGGTTAAGCTTTTAGACTTTTGGGCAGCACAGTTCAGCTGAGATCCATTTGGATGAGGGTACAGAGGCTTCCAGTCTGAGGAAACAGGATCAGCTGAGGAACTGGCAAGGTGAGGTGGCTGTGGTTTGTTCTGCTTCTCTGATCTTCCAGCATTCACCCCAATACCTGGCTCCAGGTTTGTTTTTATTAATAAGACCTTCTAAGACTCGTGCTACAGCATTAGCATAATGGCCAGGTTGGCACAGCACACAAAGCAAGGCATGGAAAAGATGTGACCAGCCAGAGAGCAGGGCTACAGATTTCTTTCCAGCACCCGTACCCTAATAAGCCGACCAATCAACACAGAGCAGTGGCAGCTGGTCTCACCCAGACTGCTGGTGAAATCTCCGACTACCTGTTTCCCAGAGGTCTTGGGATTGCTCTTCTCCTTTGGACACTAACATCACTCACCATTTGGTGGAGATGGCTTCCCTAAGCAGAAAGCCACGTTAAAACTAAAAAGGGGGCTAGAGAAATGGCTCAGCCGTTAAAAGCACTTGTTGCTCTTGCAGAGGACCCCCATTCAGTTCCTAGCACCCACACAGTGGCTCACAACCAACCATAACTCCAGTTCGAGGGCATCTACCTCATTCTGACCGCTGAGGGCTCTGCACACGTATATGTGATGTGCATACACAAATGCAGACAGAACATTCATACACAGGAAAAATAACTGTATCTCTAAATTGTTTCAATTAAAACTTTTAAAGAGGCCGGGCATTGGTGGTGCACGCCTTTAATCCCAGCACTCGGGAGGCAGAGCCAGGCGGATCTCTGTGAGTTCGAGGCCAGCCTGGGCTACCAAGTGAGCTCCAGGAAAGGCGCAAAGCTACACAGAAACCCTGTCTTGAAAAACCAAAAAAAAAATAAATAAAAAAAAAAAATAAAAAAAAAAAAAACTTTTAAAGAGACTGAGCCTGGGGAACCAGAAGAAGACAGCAGGAGCCTGCCCAGCACCATGAAGACTGACCAGGACACAAAGATCCACATGCCCACCTAGGGACCTCCCCACCAGGCTGGGAGGAGACAACACAGGCCTGCCTGGTGCTATTACAGTGAGCAAATACATGGTGGGGTATGGAAGAGAGAGAGAGACAGAAAGATTCATGTCCTGTGGAGAGAGGCAGATCCAAAAAGGTGAAGGTGGTGAGGAATGGGCTGAGGTAGGTAGTCTGCTTGCCACCCAGGGCCATGGTGATATCCGGGCCGGGCCTGAGCTGTTGCCAAGGCCCATGTCTGGGTCCGTGATCCTGCCACAGCCTCGGTCTGTGTTGAGGTCCATGGCTCCTGTTACCACCGAAGGCCGAGAGGATAGGGCTGCACAGAATTGGTCTGGCCCCTCATTGGCTGCAACACTAAGGAGAGTTGGCCCTGCCCCTCACCGGCTGCAGCATTCGTGAGACTGGGTCCTGCACCTCGCCTGGGCAGCAGGAGAGAGCTGACCCTGTTGGTCAGGGTGAGATCGAACTAGCCCTGAGGGCATGAGAGTGGGAGAATTGGCCCTGCCATATGGTGGCATGATTGAGGGGCAGATGCTCCCCCATCACCCCTCACCATCTGCGGCAGGTGGGAGAGCTAACCCAGCCCCATACCAGCTACAGCCCTTGGGAGATCAGGCCCTGCACCTCATCTGTCTGCCTCCCATCAGCCATGTGGTGGCATGGGTGAGGGAGAGAAGATCCCCCACCACCACCTGTTGTAGGTGGGAGAGTTGTCCCTGAGGCCATGAGAGCAAGAGAGCTGGCCCTACCTCTCACCAGCTGCAGCATCTATACACCTGGGCAGCAGAGTGGAGTTGACCCTGGTGGTGTAGGTGTGGGTAAGCTGGTCCCAAGGGCATGAGAGCAAGAGAACCAGCCCTGTCCCATGCTGCTTATTCCATAGGGGGAGTTAACCTGGGCAGTGCAGGAGAGCTCACCCTGGTATTGATGAGGGAGAGCTGGTGGGCTGACCAACCCAGCAAACACCCAGGCCCAAAATCAGGGCCATGAATTTGCCCACCCCATCTATGATCTGCTGGAGCACGTGAAGGGGCTAGACCTGCAGTCCAAAGCTGCAGGACCTCCATGACACAGAATAACAACAGGAGATCCAAAAGGAGTCCCAGTGAGGGCCCAGTGTCTATCGCGTAGCAGAAACCGGAGGCCTAGAAGCAGATCAAGGACTCATTGCAAAGAACACTTGCAAGTAAGATGTCTAGAGTGAAGGGTATACTGTGTGACTCACTGTGTCACATTATAGCTTCCACAATGAGACTTTTCTTTTAAATTTTATTTTCTTTTATCTCGGGGGGAGGGACAAAGGGCAGGTATGAAGGGACAGGGAGATGAGTGGGATAGAGATGTATGGTGTGAAATCCACGAAGAATCAATAAAAAGTGAAATTAAATATATATATATATATATATATATATATATATATATATTGGGCGGGGCATTGTGGCACAAGCCTTTAATCCCAGCACTTGGGAGGCAGAGGCAGGCGGAGCTCTGTGAGTTCAAGACCAGTCTGGTCTATATATCAAGCCCTGGGACAGCCAGGAATACATCCTGTCTCAAAAGAAGCCTTTTTTTTTTTTTTAGTATATTGAGTATGAGACACTCATATAAAGGAGGAAATAGAAGGGACTGCAAAAATCATTCTTTAATTTCACATTTTACAAGAAAATCTGAGACTTCACAGTGGTGTTCAATAAGCATGCCTGGCTTATTCTTTGGAGAGGACCTTGAGGAAAGAGACGTGACCAGCAGCTGGACTTCCTTGAGTGACAGTGTAACACCAATCCTGTCAACAAATACATCGCAAATGCCTGCCACTATAATTTTACGCCTCCAATTACAGTCATTTAGAAAGAGCTGACATTCTGGCAATTTCCCACTCGTAGAAAATGCAATTGAATTGATTTAAGAAATCATCTCAAGCCAAGCATTAACAGAAAATAGCCCGAGGAGACACTAGCAAGGGAGCGATGGTTCCGTGGTTCACAGAAAGCATGTGTGGTTCATTCGTATTCAAATTATGAGCTACAGATCTGAAAAGGATATTATCTCTTTTATATTTATTTTGTGTGTGTGTATGTGTGAATATTTTGCCTGCATATATGTCTATTCACCGCACTGATGCCTGGTGCCCCAAGGTCAGAATAGGGTGTCTGATCCCCTGGGACTGGAGTTGCAGACAGTTGTGAACTGCCATGTGGGTGCTGGGAATTGAACCCGGGTCCTCTGCAAGAGTAGCCAGTGCTCTTAACTATGGCGCCCACTCTCCAGCCTGCATTATTTTATATTCTTCAATCACTCACTTTTTTTTTCTTGATTGGGGTAAATTGTTTAAGAACACACCTTTGCCATTATTTCCAGCTTGAGTTCCATGACTTTGAAACGTATGAACTTGGCTAAGCTGCCAAATCCCTTTGAAATCAGCGCCCCTCCCCTCAAATCTGGAAACTCCACCATGAAAGTAAGTAACCTGCTCACATATTAAACACAATGGGGATAGAGCCTTGAGCCCATTTAGTAATGACAGGCAATGTTATTATAACCAGTGTTGCTACCATTGTTCTTGACAACCGATCAGACGCGTGTACCTGTCAGACAGCCTTAGAGGATGAGGACAGTAACTTGGGGCCTGTCACAGAACACTTCATCATTCCACCAGTTTGGGTTGGTTAAGTGACTAGGGTTTTCTGACAGAGCACACACTTCACGCTGGGATCTGGAACATCATTCTCTGCACTGTGGGTCTGTTACTCTTGGAGACCCCTGGGAGACTGAACAGATTGTTGTTAGGTTTCCTTTTCGGCCTCTAGTCAGAGTGTATGGTCACATTAATATTGTCATCCATTCTACATGTTCCGTGGAGTCCTAAAACTAGGTACTTCTCCTTGGCACACTTCTCTTTGGTTTTTTGTTTGTTTGTTTGTTTGTTTGTTTGTTTGTTTGTTTTCAGAGTAGCCCTGGCTATCTGGAACTCACTCTGTATACCAGGCTGGCCTCGAACTCAGAGATCCTTCCTTCTGCCTCCCAAATGCTGGAATTAAAGGCGTGGGCCGCCGCCACCGGTGGCACACCTCTCTCTTGATGCCCACTTCTGACGTTATTCCTCACTATTTTGAACAGTGCTCATGACCTGTAGGTGTAACTCTGTGAAGAAGCCCAGAGGAGAGGGTTCAGTTACTCTCTCTTTCCAGGGAAAAGAGGGCTCCAGCTTGCTAGTCTAGCCAGCACTCTCCTGTCGCCATGATAACCACAGCAAGAAGCCCCCAGGACCCTACCCTGCCCAAGTTGCATCCCAGTGTAATTTTGTCTCTTGAAAGCGTTTTTTCTTCCCGGAGCTGTCATCTGGCTCCACCAGAGACTTGGTAATTGCGCTTTCCCTGCCAGGGCCTCACGGGAGACTCCTCCAGGGCAGTCCGCTTTCATTAAGTTTTACTTCCAGAGGCAGGAAGCTAAGGTTGAGGGGTTACATTGTTTAACCTAGTTGCACAAACGATTCTAGGCACAGATGTCTCAGGTTCTATAGAACTCTTGAGGGAGAATTTGAAAGAGTTTTAAGAAAAACAGAAACAAACAAACACGACCAAACAAAACAAAAACAATTAATTGAATGCGACAACACGGTTCTTTTGAACTAAGGAGACTATGAGGTAGTTTAGACAGTCTGCTGTCTGAGGCTGCTTATTATTTCAACAAACATGTTGTGAATTAGCCTTAAGTTTGTGGGATGATACTGTGACTCCTTTGTCAAGGATACCTCAGGTAGGACAAGCCCTGCCTCTCTGCTGGGAGAAAACCAGCTGCTGCTTCTCCACAGACTCCCAACCTCAGAGATTCCCGAGGGACCGGAGCCTGAAGGAAGCTCGAAAAAGAGGTCAACTGTGGAACAGACAAGCAGGTAGGGAATCGGGGCATATGCGTCAGCCCCCAGGGGGGCAGCAGAGGGAGGCTTGACAGAGGCTCTGGTTGTTGGTTTTTTTTCCCCCCACAAGCCTAACATTTATGATGTCTGAGATTATTTATATCCCAGATAATTCTGAGATTTCATCTGGTTGCAAGGATTTTATGGTTGTTGTTGTTTCTAAGAAATACAAATTAGACCCCTTTTCAAACATAATGCAGGTTCTTTGAACGTAATTGTTTGAGTTCTACATGAAGTATTATTTTGCTTTGAAACCATCTGTCACTGATTTGTGAGTTTTTATTTGTAGCAAACCTTTTTGGGGTCTAGAAATGATCATATGTATAAATAAAAATACAGGAAAACACATTTATCATTATTTAAATATGAAATATAAAAGCAGAATTGGCTATATTTTTCTAGAAATCTGGTAGTGTATTTGAATGACTTTGCTGAAAATGTTGGCTTTTTGTCACTTAAAATGTCCACTTTGGGAGGAGTCTCCAGAGCAACAAAAAGCAAAGTTCATTAGACGATCTGAATAACAACCCATTAGAAGAGGCGGGGAAATGGTCCCTACACAAAACAACAAATATTGGCTCCAACTTTGAGCCTCATTTATTTTTGAGACAGGGTCTCATTACATAGTTCAAGCTGGCCTCAAACCTGAGATCCCTCTGCCTCAGTTTCCCCAGTGCTAGGATTATGTGTGCCACTGTGCCAGAATTGAGTCCCACATTAAAAATCACAAGGGCAGATTCTTTAGTTGCCGGTCTGGGTTTGCAACTCAATCGCTTCTCAAAATGGACAATTCTTCTTTTTTTTTTTTAATCATTTTTTTAAAATTTATTATGTACATAGTGTTCTACCTGCATGTATGTCTGCACACCAGAAAAGGGCACTAGATCTCATTACAGATGGTTGTGAGCCACCATGTGGTTCCTGGGAATTAAACTCAGGACCTCTGGAAGAGCAATCGGTGCTCTTAACCTCTGATCCATCTTTCCAGCCCTGGACAGTTCTGTGTAAAGGACATTGTGGTAACAGCAAATCTTTCACTACTTAACAATTTTTAACATTTTCCCCTGACATAGTAGAAAGCCCAGGTGGTAATAAATAAATGTCTGACGACCTAACTGGGATCCGAGGGTCCAAATGTGTGTCCTCAGGGAACGCTTACCTAGGTGGCTCACATGTGATCCAGAGACAACGACGAGACCATTACCAACCAAGAACTGCTGCACACCATGCGAAGCCAGCATGCAGGAAGGAGCGTCAGGAATGCTGTACACCTGGGGATTGCTGGACATAAACGATAATGTAAAGTGCCCTGGAACACAAAGGAGACTAAATGAGCAACACAATCAGGGAAAAATGCAAGAGAAAAGGAGACTTTGATGGCAGGGAATCCCAGGTGAGCGCCGCACTTCTGAGCTAGATCTGCGCACGCTCAGCAAGGCACATAGCAGTACTTCAGATGCAGCGAAGGTACTTTCCATTTTTCTCATATTTCCACACTCCTACACCAAACTAACAAAGGCTGGTTGTGGTGGTGCCCCTCTTTAATCCCAGCACTCCAGAGGCAGAGGCAGGCAGATCTCTGTGAGTTCGAGGCCAGAATGTTCTACATAATGAGTTCCAGGACAACCAGGATTATGTTGACAGACCCTGTCTCAAAAAAAAAAAAAAAAAGAAAAAAGAAAGGAAGGAAGGAAGGAAGGAAGAAAAAATTTAGAGAAAAGGAGAATTTGTTTACAATTCCAGGTTACAGTCCATTGTTGTGGGGAAGTCAAGGCAAGAAGCTCCAATAGCTAGTCGCATCACATCCACAGTCAAAAACAAAGAGAAACGAACACATACATGCTTGCCTGCTTGTGCTCAGTTTGATTTCTCTGCTCTTACACAGTTTGAGCCCCTTTGCCTAGGGGATGGTGCCTCCCACAGTGGGCTAGATCTTCCCATACCAATTAGCTTAATTTATACATTTCTCCACAGATATGCCCACAGGCTAACCCAAATGCAGACAGTCCCTCATTGAGACTCTTCCCAGGCAACCGTGCATTGTGTAAGGCTGACAAAATTAAGCGCAGCAGCAGATAAATACTGGTCTACCAAAACCTTGCTTTTCTTAACCTACCTCTGTATCAGCGTGGGCATGTATCGCTTCCCCGGAGCTGCTGCTCACAGTCACCCTCATTCCTACTGAAGTACTCTTCCTTTGGACTTCTACCAGTCTTCTGATTTTCAGAGTTCTTCTTTGGCTGCCCCTTGTTCCTTTTCACCTCAGCTGGCTACCTGTCCCTTGGAGGCTGACGAGCCTGAAGATTCTGGTCCCAGGACTACTCTTTGTAATCTGTTCTGAGAGGCATTCTAGAACAACAGTGAAAAGTGAAGGCACCAGAACTGCACTGATCCTGTTGTGTTCTGGCTGTGTGGCCTTGGGCAAGCTATCTGACATCTCTGATATGTCCTCACGTATTAAGAGATACTATCATAGAAGCCATTCCAGAGGGTCGTGAAGAGACGGGATACATTCGCACATGTAATGAGCATACCACAAATCACCATAAGCTTTTGAGGGGCACAGCCGTGGCTCCAGCTATCACTTAGTTGAGACACTCTACAAGTCAAATAGTTGGGATGATTTGGCATTTAGTTGATTAATTAGTAAACCCTGATTCTCTAGCCAGACTTTTTCCTTCCTGAGCTCCAGGTCTGTCCAGCCAATTGCCAATTAAACATTCCCAAATGCTCCTTGACTCAACATTTACCAAGTAACTAATTTCTGTCTTCCCACTCCTGCTTTCACCAAAACTTTTATATTTGTTTTCCTGTTTGAATAACAAACAGCTCTCCCTTTTGGATTCTTTTTTCCACATGAATGACAGCACAGCCCATCAAGGCCCAAGCCTTCGAAAGTTAACGTGCTCTTTTTTTAACTATCCCTGTCTTAAACACAACATAATTACTAACCAAGTGACTCAGTTTCCCCTGCGTTGCTAATTCAGTTTTACCTGTTTTCTCTTATGGATTACGGCTACAGTTCTGTTCCCCAGCATCATCCTCACCTCAACTGTCTTTCCACTCACACTATAATTCTTTCACGCTGAGATGGGGGTGGGGGTCATCATTTCTAATGTTTCTATCACTTTCTCATTAGCTTTCAGGACAAAATTCCAGATTTTCGCTTTGATGGGATACTTAGCTTTAATTGTCAACATGACACAATGTAGAAATCACCCAGGAAAAGAATCTCAGTTGGAAATTGTCTACATAGAGTTGGTCTGTGGGCTTATGTGTGTATAATTATCTTTGGTTAATTCATGTAAAAAGACACAGTCACCATGGGTGGCACTATTCCCTAGGCAGAGGGTCTTGAACTGTGTAAGAGTGGAGAAATCAAGTTGAACACAAGCAACCAAGTGAGCATGTGTGCATCCTTTCTTTCTCTTCTTGATTGTGGATGTGATGTGACTGGCTGCTTGGAGTTCCTGCTGCCTTGACTGGTTTTTTTTTTTTTTTTTTTTTTCGAGACAAGGTTTCTCTGTGTAGCTTTGCACCTTTCCTGGAACTCACTTGGTAGCTCAGGCTGGCCTCGAACTCACAGAGATCCACCTGGCTCTGCCTCCCAAGTGCTGGGATTTAAGGCCTGTGCCACCACCACCCAGCTTGACTGTTGTTTTTTTGTTGTTGTTTGTTTTGTTTTTGTTTTTTTTTGTTTTTGTTTTTTGTTGTTGTTGTTGGTGGTGGTGGTTTTTCATGGACTGAAACCTGAACTGGTGACTAAACAAATCCTTCTCCTCTTAGTTGATTTTGTCAGGGTATTTCATCCCAACAATAGAATGTAACTAGAGCATGATGTTTGTTATTGGAGGTATTTCAATCACTTACTTTTTCCTATCTCTCTAATTTCATTTTCCAGATCTCTGGCTTCAGCCATAGAAAGCTACTTGTCATGCCCAAAGTTGTTACTCTATCCTTCACATCGTGATTTTCTTAATAGAACCTGGGATACCCTTCCTACATAACATCTATTTTGCTATAATGTCTCTAGGTCCTATAACATTGCTCCTAATTGAGTTTAAAAGGCCTAAATGAAAATTGGGTGGTATGTGCCTATAATCCCAGCACTTAGGAGGCTGAGGCAGGAGGATCACTGCAAGTTTGAAGCCAACATGGTCTATATAGCAAGGTCTAGACCAGACAGGGCTATACAGTGAGACCCGATCTCAACAAACTAACTAAAAGATAGTTAAATAGAGGTTAGAATTTCTAGAATTTTACTGTTTATTCAAAATATGGTCAATTCCTTTTGTGTCTTTTTTTCTGAGACCCAAATAATTTTCTGTTTATTTACTTATCTTTGCTTTCATCAAATGGGTAAATGATGGAAGGATGAAATATGAACTTGAAAATACATTTATCAAAATGTTGTAAGTTATATAAATGGTGAGGGACACATGAGCAGACAAGAGACCCTCGCCTTTCTTCCTAAGTAACATATCCTCTGCTTCATCCCCTTTCCTCCCTCCACCCACCCCCAAACTTCTCTTAAGGTAAAAGTCCCTCTGTGTTCTTTTTAAATCCCAAGGTTTCAAATTTTATTGCTCCAAGACTCTGCACCACAGAGGTTCTTGTATAGACTAGTTATTTCTCTCTGTGAAGAAACTGCTTAGTTCATTCTGCTTTGGAAGAGTCAAGAGAGGCAGTTCTTGTCTCTTTCCACTCCCCTTCTCCCCTCCCTCCTGGTTGGAGCAGAGACTGTCAATCCCAGGCAGAGACAAGGCAGACAAAGGTCCATTTGTAAGAAGCCTCCTTCCAACACCTCCTCTCTCTCTCTCCTTTGCCCAGACTAGCCAGGGAGCTGGAGCATTTAAGAAGACTCTTCTGCCAATAAGACTGGAAAGAAAGAAAGAAAAAGGTATGACATTTTCTCTATGCAAACATTTTATAGCATTTACTGTCTTCTAAACTGCTGCTGTAGATGGGAGCAGAAATATGTGTGTGTGTGGAATGGAGGGGGGAAGACATGGAGATTGAGGAGTCCTCTGAGGAAATAAATGGTACATGCACTTCTAAAGAGATGGGTCCTGAGATAAAGCAAAAAGAAGCTGGTCAAAACAGGGAAGCAAATGTGGGTCCTTGATGGGGAAAGTCATTGGACCAAATGTTCGAGAAAAGACGATTGCTCGCTCTCCTTCATTTAATATGCAAACAGACTCTGCATCTAGCCCCCCTGCCCCTCAGAATTAGGTGTGGGTGTTGAAGTACAGAAGAGCGCTCTGTGGATCCCCTACATGAAGTTAACTGCAATGTTAAAGAAAGCAAATGGTTTTGCTTTTAGAAGCTATGATTCCTGAAAAGAAACTAGTAGCACCGTGTGGCACCAAGAAGGAAATTCATTGACTGCATCCTTGGTGTTCTCACCATGGAACACAGCACAGAGTTTGCGCATGCAAACCTTGAGATGGAGAGAACACTCTCCCTTCAGGACTTAGAAAAATACCTCTTGAAGGTTTCTTGACTCAGTTAACTTGCGCGGGTTATGGGAAGCTTTCCCCATGATTGGTCCTTTTCTCCTCTGATGAGTTATTGTGATCAGAAAAAAAAAAAAAATTAAAATGCTGCAAGATTGAGTGTTAGCATCATCCCGTAGCATGCTCTGATAAGCCTGAAGGCAGATCTCCTTCAGTGATTATGTAGACTGCTTTCCCAAGACTAAAGGTATCTTCAGGACCTATGCTGCCGCGTACGGTACCGGAATTGTTAAAAGGCTTATCCGTTTTCCATACCATTTCTGTTCCTTTGCATTTGAGATATTTCACTTCAGAATTTAACTGTCCTAGCACAACCCCCCTTTAAGACACCCGAAAAGAAAAGGAGAGAGTTTTTTAAATAGCTGTTTTCTTTTCCAGTGCCCAAGAAAGCCCAGCTAGGACAACAGTTTTAATCTCTCCCAACTATCATTTTGAAATTTCAAAGTGTCAAAACATTCGGGGCTGGAGTTGTCCATCGGGTTTGCAGGCTTACTTCTCTCTCGTTAGTCGTTGACAGACATCTGAAAATGGACCGCTCTTGCAGCCTAATCCATCAACGCTGGTTTATTCCACTGCTCTGGACACCGGTTCCCAGAACTGACATCAGCTGCCTGGGTGAACGCTCCACCACAACCAGCTGAATGCTTAAACTACATCTCCCTGTTAGTTTTGGCCATTAAATGGCTTAGTTTAGTTTTTTTTTTTTTAATAATGTCTCCATTTAACTCCAGCCATTCAAAAGCTTGCCAAAAACTCTCACAGAACTAAACTTCGAGCGAGGCTCCCTTCCAAATGACAGTGCAATGATTTGGTGCTTATGTGGAAATGCCTTCTGTAATTCTGCATCCTCTGTGGTGATTTTCTTTTTCCTGACAAAATGTCTGATGGGTGTATGTAAATGTCTAAGTATACCAATATTGGGTATAAGTGGTATCATACAACATTAGGAACAATATTAAGGTCACCAAATTGAATTTTTTAGAAAACCAGTGCATGACCAGTCTCAAAGGCTCTCCTGTTCCTCCAGTTCTACAGTCTTTGACTGAGCTTTCTTGCAAGTTGAATGTTCTCCAGGAAGAATTTTAAGCACATGTGCATGGACTAAAAGAGAAAAAAATGGAGAGTAATTTCCTTCAAAATGACCAGTCTTCTCGCTTTGGCTGGCATTTGAAAAACATAAAGTTTTGATGGATTTCCAAGGATCATGGTTGGTGTTTCTTGGTTTAAAAAAAAATGACAAATATATTCAGGGAACAAGCCAGCCTGGACACTTTTCCATTTGTTATGTAAGAATTAAAAGTATTTATCTGAACCTAACTAAGTAAAGGAGGAGAAGGCTTCAGTTACAACGTGTAATTTCTAAAGTGTTAAAAAAAAATTAGGAAAAAAAGCCTACCATAGGTGCCTGCCAGGCATGGAACTTTCCATTGCTGTAGACTGAGCCTTGGCCAGAAACACACACTACTTTGTGCCCTGGCACAGACGTGAGGTACATGGTATGGCAAATACCGGCTTTTCCAGAAATGTATTTGCTCATTCCTTAAGTGAATGTTTCCATTTATTTTCTGAGTCAAGCATTGAATCAGGTGCTGGAGTGATTTTTTTAAAAAAAAAAATGTTTTTAAGCTTCAGTACTTGTCTTCGCAATGCTGGCATCTCTTCTTCAAGCCCAGACCACCCCACATCCCCTCTTGCCTTCTTGGTCTACACTCTCTCCTTGTCAGGTACGTAGCTCTCACTTCCATTAATAAATATCCTGCTTACTCTTACATTTCTAGGGCCAACCTTGGCTTTTTAGGGTCATCTTCCCGAATTGCTCACCATTTTCATTTGGATATTGTGGTGGTTTGAAGAAAAAAATGGCCCCCAAAGGGAGCGGAATTATTAGGAGGTGTGGCCTTGTCGGAGGAAGTGTGTCACTGTGGGGGTGGGCTTTGAGCTGTCCTATGCTCAAATTACTCCCAGTGAGACAGACCACTTCCTATTGCCTGCAAGATCTAGGACTCTCAGCTACCTCTCCAGCACCATGTCTGCCTGTACACTGCCATGTCCCACCATGATAATGGACTGAACCTCATAAACTGTAGGTGAGCCAGCCCCAGTTAAATGTTTCCTTTATAAGAGTTGCCATGGTCATGGTGTCTCTTCACAGCAATAGAAACCCTAACTAATACAGAATTTATGGCCCTCCCAAATTTAATTATTACCAAAGTATTATTCTTGAAGTTCTATGAAATTGGCTACTTCCAGTTAAAAAAAAAAGTGTGTGTGTGTGTGTTTGTGTGCACACCACAAGTGTGATTCCCCAGAATCACAGACGGTTTGTGAGTTGCTTGACATGGGTGCTGGGAACTGAACAAGGGTCTTCTGTAAGAGGAGGAAATGCTCTTAACTGCATCTCCATCTCTCTAGCACCTTTGTATTCTTTTAAAAATATTTATTTTGTTTATATGTACATCTGTAATAGAAGCTTGAAGGAGCAAGCTTCAATAAATATCCAATTCAATACAGATTTTCTCAGCTTTCCACTCACTGGTCCTTTGAACTTAGACCTATCATCTTGTGACTCTGTACTTTCCCAATCTCCTCCATGGTTTATAATTTCTTTCTCTTGACTTATCTTCTATATAGTACATATATGATTGAGTTTCCCTGGATTTTGCCTCTAGCTCATTTATTAACATCATTATGCATGTACCACCAAACTGAATAGAAATCTGCAATGCCATCAACAATCCTCTCTATACTAAGACACTAGTTGGTATTTTATTCTCTTTTTCTTTTTTTTTCTGTATGTTCCATGCATCTATAATGAATAAGTCAGTATTTACTTATTTTTAAAACTATGTTTGTGTGTTTTTTTAATGCCATGCTGTGGTGGCACACACTTCTAATCCCAGTACTCAGGAGGCAGAGGCAGGTGGATCTCTGAGTGAGAGGCCAGCCTGGTCTACAGAGCAAGTTTTGGGATAGCCAGGACCACACAGAAAAACCCTACCTTAAAAATGCAAAAACAAACAAACAAAAAACAACAAACAACAACAAAAACAAAATGGTTTTTTTTTTCCCAAAAAGAGGTGTGTGTGTGTGTGTGTCTGTGTGTCTGTGTGTCTGTGTGTGTATCACATTGTGCAGGTTCCTTCAGAGGCCAGAAGAGGGCTCAGATCTCCTGGAACTGGAGTTACAGGCAGTTGTAAGCTGCTTGATGTAGATGCTGGAAATTGAATTCCAGTACTCTGAAAGAACAGTAAAGGATTTTTAACTGCTAAACCATCTCTCCAGCCCTAAAAAGTGTGTGTTTGTGTATTGTGTGTATGTGTGTGTGTGTGTGTGTGTGTGTGTGTGTGTGTGTGTGTACATCGAAGGATAACTTATAGGAACCAGTTCTTTCCTTGCACCATGTGTGGGTCCTGGGGATAAAACTCAGGTCAGGTAATCTCTCCCCAGGATAGAATTTGGTGGCAAGTGTCCTTACCCATTGAGCCATCTCACCAGCCCAGATTTGTGTCGTATCCAAAACTTTCTATGATCTGTCACAGAACCACCTCACAGCTAGCTGCCTCGCTCTGTGTTTCCACAGCTCTCGTGTTAAATTTGTACCACAAGAGCTTTGAATCCAGCTAAGTAATGTCTCGATATTATCAATACTCAATCACTCCCTGGGTGGAGTTAGTGGTGGAGGCTACTCTTGTTATTTTTATTTTCTCGAACTCCTCTGGTATTCTTGGTTCTTCCAACAGTTCTTGTTATAAAGGAAACACTAAAAATATTTGTTTGGTTAAGCAAGATAAACTAGCTTGCCTCTCTTTTTCCTTCTCTGACACAATTATTCAGGAACTATATTAATGAGTCCCCCAACTAGTGCATCCTGTGACTCGCCCTCCCCCCACCCCCCATCCTTAGTGCTGACTGTACTTCCTGTGAACACTCTTGCTAGCTTGTTCTTGATCTGGGAGTCTACAGTTATCCGACAAAGACATGGATCAGGTCTTGAAGAAAACAATCCCAGGTTTTATTTCAGCAGCTGTATTTTATCTAGAACAAAAAAAGAAAAGGATTATGCCAGAAATAAAAAGAGCAGCCTGAGTGGTTCACTGTGCAGACTTTAATGGCTCCTATTTATATTTTGGGATCCATCCAATTGCCACTAATCTTATGCAAGTGACAGGAACCAGAGGACCATACCTCAGTTAAGGGAGGGTAATAGACAAAGTATGACTTTGATAATTTAGCTTAAGTATTGAAATTACCAAGGAGGAATACAGCTGATACTTAGCATCTGTAAGGTGTGGGTGTGCCTTCACATTTCTCTAAAGATGGGTACATACAGTAGGAGCACTGCAGAGTTTTGTTTCTGCTCAATATGGAGTAACAGAAAACAGGTGTACCTGTTTCAAAAAACAATACAAAATAAAACAAAGGGGTGTGTGTTGCGTGTGTGTGTGTGTGTGTGTGTGTGTGTGTGTGTGTGTGTGTGTGACATGAACATCTGTGGAGATAATGGGTGTTGAGTCAGGAAGGACACTGATCCCTGAGACAAAAGGGGAAAGCCTTAACATGTCCCCACTACTTCCTTAAGACAGCCCCTAGGCTGCAGCTCAGGGAAAGAAAACTCAGAGCCCTGAACTGAGAGTCATCCGTGGTGGCTTGAGATCATACACCAGAATACCAAACACAAGACAGCTGCCCAGAGAGAAAACTCTGGAGGTCTTCAGAGAGCCCTACTCAGATATTGGGCAAAAAACTGATCAGTGTATCCACATGAGAAAATTATCCAAGGTCCAAGGGAAAAATCCAATAGGATTAGGAAATAGAGTACCTGGCTACTCACACAGGGTTAGGAATGGTTAGTCATGGCAATACTGAAAAAAATATTAATATTTTATTAGGCATTGAGTTGAACACTTGGGAGGATTTGATCTCAATGAAGAATAATTATCCCCAGACTGAACACTGTTCTCAAACCATCTAACAAACCATAACAGTAAGACCCAAGAGAGTAAAATTGTTTCCAAGTATTTCAGCTACTTCCTAGAACAAAGTATAGGAATAGTTTTAAGAATATAAAAATATATAGCATCCAATTAGTCTTCAATGTTTGATATTCAGCAGAAGATTACCAAGCATGCAAAGAAGCAAGAAACCTGGGCTGGAAGGTAGAACAGTGGCAGAATGTTTGCCCAGCACCTATTAGGTCTTGGGTTCAAACCCCAGTACCACCACCCAAGAAGTTCTAACTCACAAGAGAACAATTGATCAACTGAAATCAAAGCAGAACAGATGAAAACACCAGGATTAGTAGACAAGACAGTAAATGCACCTTTTTAAAGTACTGAAAAAAAATCTGTCCATCTCTTAAACTACAGTCAGGAAATCTACCTTTCAAAACCAAAGGTAAAATAGAAACATTTTCAGAAACACAAAAATTGAAAGAATTAATTGGAAGCAAAGTTGAACTACTGGAAGATTAAAGGGTACCCTTCATTTGACGAATATATACTATGTTTTTGTTTGTTTGTTTGTTTGCTTGTTTGGGGTTTTTTTTTTTTTTGGTTTTTCGAAACAAGGTTTCTCTGTGTGGCTTTGCGCCTTTCCTGGAACTCACCCTGTTGCCCAGGCTGGCCTTGAACTCACAGAGATCCACCTGGCTCTGCCTCCTGAGTGCTGGAATTAAAGGCGTGCGCCACCACTGCCCGGCAAGGGTGCCCTTCATATAGCCAAACTCTACCAGATAGAACTATGGGTCTTATGACGTTATTATGCAATGACTGCATGGGTAAATGTATATGTTTCTCATTAATTAAAGTCTTAAAATATAATTGAGTGATGAAAAATATATACTGAGGTGCTTATAACATACACATGAGTAAAATGTCTAAATACACACTAAAAGGCAAGACCAAACCATGGAAACACAAGCGACAGTGATATCAGCAAGATGGCACACTGAGAGGACCTTGTTCTTCCTCATAGAGACACCAATTTAACAACTCCTGGGTTAATTTCCCCTTTGTGAGAAATCCCATAATCAATAGAGCAGCCCCTATACCCTGGGTGAGTGCACACCACATAGAAACAGGCAGGAAAGGTAGAGACACAGTCTCACCATAATCTCCACTGTTAGCACAGTGTGTTCTGCTTTCAGGAGGGAATCCCCAGCTCAGCTTTTCCCTGAAGAGTAAAGGAAGGAATTGGACCATGCAACTAGTCTCCTAACTTTTCCTGGTCCTACCACAGGAGCTGGCTTCTGTCTTTCTTGCTCAGAATGCTAATTAGGCCAGTGTGTACTAGTTCCCAGGGAGCTATAGGAAACAAAGAAATATGAAGTCATTAATCACAGAGCAGGAAGAAAACCCAGAGCACATTTTTTAGGGGATGGCAAGAGTCAGACCACGTATATAACCTTGCATGTGTTCTTGGTGTGATCGAATGGATTAGCTTTGGCTATGCTTGTCTTTGAGCAGTGACAGAGCCAAGCATCTACTACATTCATAGCTACAAAGAAAACACTGAAATTTAAACAAGAGTTCATCTCTGTGGCTCTTGTCCTCAGTCAAACACAGAATAAATAAGTAAAGAGATCCAGTACCCAGCTTTTACCTGGAGACGGGAAAGTTGGACCACACATCCAACATTCTACCTTCCTGAGAGTTACTCAGGGGATTGGCTCCCATCTCATGCTGTGGGATGTCCTGTATGCTGTAAATATATGTTGCTATGATTGATTGATAAATAAAACGCTGGTTGGCCAGTAGCCAGGCAGGAAGGATAGTGTAGGTGGGAAAAAGAGGAGGAGAATGCTGAGAGGTAGAAGGCTGAGGCTGAGAGATGCTGCCAGCTGCCGCCATGAAAAGCGAGATATAAGGTACTGGTAAGCCACAAGCCACGTGGCAACTTATAGACTAATAGATATGGGTTAATTTGAGATATAGGAACTAGATAGCAAGAAGCCTAAGCCTTTAGGCCAAACAGTTTAAATAATATAAGCGTCTGTGTGTTTATTTTATAAGTGGGCTGCGGGACTGCCGGGGCTTGGCGGGAGCTGAAGGGAAACACTCCAGCTACAATCTCACCTGTCTTGAAGCATGGATAAACATATTCTAGAAACCCACAGACAGTTTAGAGCAAAGACAGTTGTTGGGACAAGCACAAAGGTAGAAAACTCACACATGAAGTCCTTCTCTTGTACAAAGCTGATTCATCAAAACTGGGAAAGGTGATAAGTATTGTTTTATTTGTTTAAATCAAATGTGCAGGTATTAATATACATACACAAACATGTCAATGAAAATGCAAAATAGGGAAACAGAATCTAAACTAAATAACAAGATGAAAATCTAGAAATTGATCATAAGGACAGGGAGATATATGAATTACTTGACAGAGTTTAAAATAGCATCACAGGGCTGGAGATTCAGTTGAGAAGTTGCCAAGAGTGCATGAATCTCTTGCAGAAAACCTGAATTCATGTCCTAGTACTCACATAGGCAGCATACAACCTCCTGTAACTTCAGTTCCAGAGGGTCCAACACCCTGTTCTAGCACCTACAGGCATCTGCACACACATCACACACACACACACACACATCACACACACACACACACACACACACACACACATACACACACACACACACATACACACACACACAATGTAAAAAAATCTTGGAGGGTAGATCTTATGTTAAATATTCTTAACATAATAAGGTAAAAAATGGACATTTGAAATAGAAAGCTACAAATAATTAAACATGAAGGTATGGAAAAATATGTTCATGAGTCTAAAGATCCAATATTATAAGGGCCAATGCAATTTCAATAAAAATTCCACCATGGTTTTCCTATAGAAATTAGAAAGTAAATTCATGCACAAATACAAAGGACCTAGCCTTGCCAAAACAACAAACAAACAAAACAACACAACACATAAAGACTTTATGAAAGAACAAAGTTGTAGGGCTTTCTCTACCTGATTCAAAGAATTGCTACAGGGTGACAGGAATTAAGACTTTAGTTTGGTCTGGGCAGTGGTGATGTATGCCTTTAATCCCAGCACTCAGTAGGCAGAGCCAGGCAGATCTCTGTGAGTTCGAGGCCAGCCTGGGCTACAGAGTGAGTTCCAGGACAGGCTCCAAAACTACACAGGGGAACCCTGTCTCGAAAAAACAAGAAACAAACAAACAAAAACAAACAACCACTTCAGTTTGGAATAAAAACACACAAGTAGAGGAACTGGAAAAGAATGGGCATGGGAAGAAGCCCACATCTATGCAAAAGTGAACATGAGCCTGGGATTGAGTCAGTGAGCAGCATTCCACCGAGGTTCTCCTCTAGTACCTGCCTGGGGTTTCAGCCCTGACTTCGTACTCACAAATGCCAGTACATTTGATGAAGGCAAAGGAGATTCAGTGGAGAAAAGAAGCAACCTGTTAAACATCTAGTACAGACATTATTGGATAATGACATTTAAAAAAAAAACTTGAATTCATATGATGCACTGCTTACAATGAACTAAAATAGACCCCGAATGTAAAACCAAAACTATAAAACCTGTAGAAAACATAGAAGAAAACCTTTGTGAACTTTGGAAAGGCAATGATTTCTTAGATAAAACAAACAAACAAAACAACAAAAAACGTGATCCATAGAAGAATCAAATACTAAATTATACTTTACCGATTTTGAGAATTTTAGTTCTTGGGAAATCTTTGCTAAGATTACATTGAAAGGCATAGATAAAAAGCAAATATATCTAATAAAGAATTTATATCCAGAATGTGTGAAGAACTCTCAAAATTTGACGAGATAAGTCCTGGTTTGCTTTCTGTTGATGTGGTGAAAACCATCACCAGAAGCAACTTAGGCAGGCAAGGGTTTATTTCATCTAGATAACAGTTCATCCCTGAGGGAAGCCAGGACACACGCTCAAGGCAGAAACCTAAGGACAGGAACTAAGCAGAACCTCGGAGGAATGCTGCTTACTGGCTTGCCTCAGCCCTACGTTCTGCTGTCTTTCTTGTGTCACCCCCTGGACCTTCTGCAGGGGAGGGGTTACTGCCCACAGTGGGCTGGGCCCTCCACGTCAGTTAACAATCAAGAAGACTCCACACAGAGGTACCTACAGGCCAATCTGAAGGAGGCATTGGCTTAACTGAGGCTCCCTCCCAAGTGACTCTGGTTTACATCACATTGCCAAACAAACCAGCAGGATAAGCAACCCAGTTATCTTTTTCTATCTTTTATTTATTTGTCTCCTTTCTGCTCCTTTCTTTCTCTTCTTCCTTTTTGGTGCCTATACTTTGGTAAAAATCAAGGGATTGAAAAACTATGTAAAAATGTTTTAGCATACTTTTTTGGGGGGGGTATGAGTGCTCTATCTGCATGTATGCCTGCTAGCCAGAAGAGAGCATCAGATCCCATTATAGGTGGTTGTGAGCCACCATGTGGTTACTGGGAATTGAACTCAAGACGCCTGCTAGCCAGAAGAGAGCATCAGATCCCATTATAGATGGTTGTGAGTCACCATGTGGTTACTGGGAATTGAACTCAGGACCTCTGGAAGAGCTACCAATGCTCTTAACCACTGAGCCATCTCTCCAGCCCAGCATACTTTTTTAAAGACAGGATTTCAGAATTTGCTATATAGCGTACACAGCCTTAATGTATTGATCCATCTACCTTTGCCTCCCTAGTATTGTGATTACGGCATACACAACCGTGCTCAGCCATAATCCATTTTTTTTTTAGATGAGCAACAGAAGTGAAATGCAATTTGTTTCGTTTTGTTTTTTAATTTTTTTTAATTTTCTGGAGCTGAGGACCAAACCCAGGGCCTTGTGCTTGCTAGCCAAGTGCTCTACCACTGAGCTAAATCCCCAACCCCTGTTTTGTTTTCCAAGACAGGGTTTCTCTGAATAGCTCTGGCTGTCCTGGAATTCCCTCTGTAAACCATACTCACCTCAAACTCAGAGATCCACCTGCCTCTGCTTCCCAAGTGCTAGATTAAAGGCATGCGCTACCACTGTCCTGAAATGTAATTTTTACAATTACATTCATTTATTTATTTTGGGGTGGGACTGTCAGAGCACAACTTACAAGAGTCAGTTCTCTCCTTCCGCTAGGTAGGTCCCAAGGCTTGGTGACAAACACTTTCATCTGCTGAGACATCTCACCAGCCCGGGAACATATTCTTCACCATAAAAACACACCAGAAAAAAAAAAAAAAAAAGATTGCATAAAAAGAGACTCAACATCAACAGTGAATAAGAAATGGCAATATAAACCAATGCGATACCATTATATGCGAGTTAAAATACCTAAGATGTAAAGAGTGACCAAATCAGGAGTTGGAGGCTGTGGAGAAACCGCACAGCTGGTGGGAATATAAAATGGCAGAACCACTTCATAAAAGTTTGATAGTTTATCTATCTATCTATCTATCTATCTATCTATCTATCTATCTATCTATCTATCTATTTATTTTCGAGACAGGGTTTCTCTATGTAGCTTTGGTGCCTGTCCTGGATCTCACTCTCTAGACCAAGCTGGCCTGGAACTCACGGAGATTCACCTGGCTCTGCCTACCGAGTGCTGGGATTAAAGGCATGCGCCACCGCCGCCCGGCCCTGATAGTTTATTTAAAAGTGAAAATATACTAGGACCGGGGCATTAGCTCTGCTGATAAAGTGCTTGCCATGTAAACACAATAACTTGACCTGAGTTTGAACCCCAGAACCCATGTGGGAAAGAAGTCATGCACAGCAATGCATGCTTGTAATCTTATCACTGGGGAGGTGGAGATCAGAGGCCCATTGGAGCTCCCTGGCCAGCCAGCCTAACTGATTGACAAGCCCCAGGCCCAATGAGAGATCCTGTCTCAAGAACCTAAGTGGGGGCTGGAGAGCTGGCTCAGCAGTTAAGAGCACCTGGTGCCCTTGCAGCTGGGCACGGTTGTGTGTGCCGTAATCACAATACTAAGAAGGTGAAGGTAGATGGATCAATACATTAAGGCTGTGTATGCTATATAGCAAGTTCTAGGCCAAGCAAAAAACAGTGAAATCCTGTCTTTAAAAAAGTGCGCTAAAACATTTTTACATAGTTTTTCAGTCCCTTGATTTTTCCAAAGAATCTTGCTCAGTTCTCAGCACCCATATGGTGGCTCACAAACATTCATAAATACAGTTCCAGGGCATCCAACAGGTATGCACATGGTACATACACATACAGGCATACAGGCAAAACATACACATAAAGTAAAATAAATTAACGAAAAGAAGAACCAAGCTGAATGGTTCCTGAGGAATGACACCAAGGTTGAACTGTGGCCTCCGCCATCCAAACCAGCCAGCTAGTCCACATGTCCATATTTGCCCAAGAGTAGTAAACGCCCTGATCTTACAAAGACTTGTACAGAAGTGTTCTCAGTACTTTCATTATGACCATCCCAAATTAAAAACGACGCAAATGTCCCCATTAGCAGGCAAATGGATAGACAATGTATAGTACGTACAATGGAATACTTAGCAATAAAACATCTAAACCTCAAAACTACTGCGCTGAGATAACCCACATAAAAGATTGTATGGTTTCATATTTACTATTTTATATCAAATTCTAGACTATGGATAGTATCTGTGACTTCAGAAAGTGCATCAGTGGTTGCTGGATGGGATGGGTCACAAGGAGGGATGTACAATAAAAGGATGTGGGGAAACAGGGGCAATTCTATGATTAATGTCTTGACTGTAGTGGTGGCTTCATGGGAAAAACACATACCCAAATTTAACCAACTATGTTTGAAGTATTTGCAGTTTATCGTATGTCAATTTCACTTCAAAAAAGCTGTAAAAAAAAAAAACTTTCCCAATGAGTGGAACCCGTTAGTTCTACACAAATACTTCCTTAAAGATTGATGGCTGTGATTTTTTTTCCTGCCCCATAGTAAAGGTTCTCAGTGGGATGGCTCCAGTCTTGAAAAGCAAAAAGTGTCGGGGATGACAAGGTTTTGCTTTTGAAAAACTACATCCCCTGGGTGTTAGGGAAGGGCCTCATTGCAGCAGTTGAGAATGAGAGCACCTCATAGCATTAACATTTTAACCATATGAATACCGTAGGTGTGATGGTACTCACGTGCAATGCCAGCAGTGGCGTGGTGGAGACGGGAAGATCAGGAGTCCAAGCCCAACCCTGCAACTACGAAGGCCCAGAACCAGGGTGATGTGTTGCCCCACCCCAATATTCACCTCACCTGTGATCTGCTGGAGCACGTGAAGGGACCCAAAGCTGCAGGATCTCCACGGCACAGGGCAACAGCAGGATAACCAGGAGGAGTCCCAGTGAGCGCCCAGCATCGATAGTGTAGCAGAAACCAGAGGCCTTGAACCAGACCAATGACCCTCTGCAATGAACACTTGCAAGTACACACTTATGGTCAGCATGGGCTATGTGAGATTCTATCTCAAAACAAAACCAAATCAAAACAAAAGTAAAACTAAGTATGAATTTTAATCTATGGTCTGTGAAAAGTCCATTTGAAGGTTATAATATACATATATATGATAGATTGTGATACACTGTAGAACTAATGTCTCGCTCTATTAAATCAGAGACTGTATAAATAGATCTCATTTTTGTCATTTCTTTTAATAATATTTAAGAATTAGGAATGCCCAATTTTAAAAATTACAAGCCAAGTCAAAGGTAACTAACTCAAATTAGAATATGAAATAAAATCTGCAGCTTTTAGGAATATGATTTTTATTCTCTAAACTTAACAAAAAATCAGTCTTTATTCAAAATTTCCTATCTTACCTAAGATAAGTTACTCATAAGCTGTGTCTAAGCATTGGGGATCTCATACTTTTAATCTCCTTTCAGCAATACTGTTTTCTTTCAAAGTGCAAGACTTGGACAAACACACACATGTCCACTCTTTGTCTCGTGTGTGTGTGTGTGTGTGTGTGTGTGTGTGTGTGTGTGTGTGTGTGTGTGTGGTGTGTAAATGGCTATAGATGGTGAGACCAGAAGGGGAACAGAAGAGAGGAGAAAGAGGTTATAAGGAAGGGGCAGGGGAAGAAGAAGGTAATAGAGTATATAAAATAAGGCAGAAAGGGGACTTGGGAGGGAGAGCACAAGAGTGGGGGATGGGAGTGTACACAGGGTGGGGGATGGGAGGAGGGTACGAAGCAAGTGTGTGTGAGAACACCACATTGAAACCAATTGCTCCCTATGTTAGTGAAAAACAAATATTCTTTTTATTTCTGGATTTTTATTTGACTTTGTAGTAAAAAATCTTCAGCCATTAAAATTCACAAGTGACTAAATCCCTCCTGTTCAAACCACCTGGGGTTGTGTTCCCAGGAGCCCACTCACTGAGATCACTCTCCGATCCATACATTCTTTCCTATTTGGTCTTTTGTCTCCCTAGGTTATGATATTTTTATTTTGTAGAAGAGACTCATGGACCGTAGAGCACCATAGTCTAAAATGTTTCTCCCCCCCCCTTCTTTTATTTATTCTTGTGTCTTTCACATCATGAATCTCCATCCCATTCATTTCCTCATCCCTTGGTATCCATCCATTCTTGCAAACTGCACCCCCCCAAAAAAAAATAAAATAAATTTAGGAGAAAAAAGAAAAAGAGAGAAGAAAAAAATCAATCTCTCATGGAAACAGTAGTGTGACACACAATGAATCACATGGTAAACACTTTTATCCATATATCTTTACTTGCAAGTGTTCGTTGCGGAGAGTCATTTGGTCTGGTTCAAGGCCTCTGGTGTCTGCTACACTATTGATGCTGGGCCCTCACTGGGGCTCCTCCTGGTTATCCTGCTGTTGCCCTGTGTTGTGGAAATTCTGCAGCTTTGGATCTGTAGGTCTGGTCCCTTCATGTGCTACAGCATAACACAGATGGGGTGGATGTTGGGGTGGGCCAACGTATCACCCTGGTTCTGGGCCTGGGTAGTTGCAGGGTTGGTCAGCCCACCAGCTCTCCCTTGTCCTCATCACCAGGGTGAGCTCTCCAGCATTGTCCTGTCGAGTTGACTCTTGCAGCATCATGATGTAGGGACCATTTTCCCACTGCTGCGACTGATGAGGGGCAGGGCCGCTCTCCTTATGACCTCAAGGCCAATTCCCCCACTTGCCTCAGGCATTGATGGGTGCAAGTAGGGGATGGGGTGGCACATGCCTTTAATTCCAGCATTCAGGAGAGACAGGCAGATCTCTGAGTTCGAGGCCAGCCTGATCTACAAAGTGAGTTCCAGGACAGCCAGGGCTACACAGAGAAAACTTGTCTTAAGAAAACAAATATCCTTAAAGTGCCATGTGCAGAGAGATGTGCCGTTATCAGCCTTCCTTCTTTGTCAGGAAGACACACTGGCATGTTAGCAAAGTGCAGTGTGCAATGTGCGTGGCTATGGATGCTAATTCTGAATTCTATACTATGCTGTTTGTGTGGGTGGGAGCTCTACCTCAACCCCTGGCACCCTGGCATCCATATACCCAAAGAGTCTGGAACGTTCTGGTGGAAGATCCACCTCAACTCCCCTCCCCCATCTCTTTCCCCAAACCCAGCCCTTCAAAGCCTGCCAAATACAGCTCCGCCCCCAGAGAGGCTCAAGACCACTCCCACAGGGTTATTTAAGCTGCATCCCACCAAACAGACATGTGGTTTTCCAGTCTCTCATCCTCATCTCCTCTGGGGGGGGGGGGGGCAGAGAATCACCCAGGAACGATTTACCCATTAAACTGGGGCTTTTTCTAATTTGGTTTGATTTGGTCCGATTTGGATTGCTGTATCGGCGGAGAGGCTTATCAGGGTGCAAAAAAAGTATCACTATTATTCCTCCTTTACTACAATAAGCTCCGCTCCCTTCAGGTCTAACACAGAACCTAGAGGAGACTGGTTACAGACATGACAGCTACCCCAGGCTTGCAGAACCACTATTAAATGATCTCCTGAGGAACTAGGCTTGTTTGGTATGGCCATGAAGGTTCAAACCAAGACCGGTGGGTAAAAGCTAAGGAAAATGATTTTACAATAGGTAAAATGATAGAACTATATCAACAGAGTACGTTCACTTAGCAGTTTCCCCTTGTAGGTGGTCATGGCCATACTAGATGATTAAGAAAGAATTCAAGCCTCCATTTTCAATTGCAGATAAGTTGTCTATGTGGGTAAAAATTAGAAAAGAAAAAACAGTAAAAGGTTTTAACAAGAATGAGTCTAAAGAATAATTCTGGATATATTTATAGAATATTACCTGTGAATACTGGCATAAATAAGTTTTTTGTCTCTGTCGGGTGGCACCTAAGCTCTTTGATAATGTTATGGTTCTATAACATAGGAAACATCAAGTTCAGTGGTTATCCTAGTCATTCTACAAAGGTCTATGAGTTTATATCATCTTAAAAGCCGTTGTTCCTAAGTGACTACACATAAAAGAAAATGTGTGACTTTGGGTACTGTATTAAATGCAGATTCTCTCCCTGGGTAGTTCTCGTTCAATACTTTTTCTTGTGTGTGTGCACGGGTATGTACTCACTGGTGCACATGTAAGTGAGCACAGGCACACGCACGCTGTGGCACCCATGTGGAAGTCAGAGGGCCAGAGGTTTTTCCTTGCAGAGTTTTTCTCTCACTGTCTACCTCATTGCTACAGATCTCTGCTGGTTTTGCGGCTGGGCCGTGTGCTCCAGGCTAGCTGGCCCATGGCTTTTGAGCCATTTGCCTGCCTCTTCCTTCCATCTCATCAAAGGGTTAGCAAAGGTGCTAACACCTTCGTTGGCGGCTTCTTACATGACTCCCAGGGACGGACCTCAGGTCCTCAGGCTTGTGTGGTTAGTGTCTTGACCAGTTGAGTGAGCCACCTCCTCGAGCTTCACTTTTTTTTTATTTTTTTATTTTATTTTTTTCCCCCGAGACAGGGTTTCTCTGTGTAGTTTTGGAGCCTGTCCTGGAACTCACTCTGTAGACCAGGCTGGCCTCGAACTCACAGAGATCCTGGCTCTACCTCCCGAGTGCTGGGTTTAAAGGATTAAAGGCATGCGCCACCTCCGCCCGGCCCTTCACTATTTTTTTAAGTGGTATCCAGACATTTGAATTTTTAATCAAGTGTTTCAAATAAAAAAATGTAAGTGGTCAGAAAGTTACACTGTGAGAAACACAAAGAGCGTGGAAAAGAATAATTCTCCTCATATCCAAATTTATGACAGCATGCAAAACTTTATGCTCAGGTGAATCCCACCTTTTAAACAACAAATGCTAACCTATTTTTGTTTGTTATTCTACCTCAGGAACAAAAGCCATGATGAAATCTGTGGTGCTTGTTACCCTGGGGCTAGCTTTGCTGTTAGGAACCCACGCCATGCCTTCAAGTCGCCTTTCTTGCTACAGAAAGATGCTAAAAGATCGCAATTGTCACAACCTTCCAGAGGGCAGATCGGATCTGACGCTGATCGACACAAACGTCCAGCATCATTTCTGGGACGGGAAGGGATGTGAGATGATCTGTTACTGCAATTTCAGTGAACTGCTCTGTTGCCCAAAGTAAGGAAATGAAATTTCAAAGTGTGTTGCTATAGTTGTAGAAAAAGCCTCTTAAAAGTTCATCTTTTATTGTCTTATGCTTTTCCAAATGATTAATTTGTAAATAAGTATCTTCACCTTGCAGCACTGGTATGAAGATAAATTTCCCAGTGAGTTTCTCTACACAAATCTTTAAAACACGTACTTTGAAAATCTACACAAATGCATATAATATTGTATGGGCAACTTTAACATATTTTTAGCACTATTATGTATTTATTTATAAGGTTGTTTCAATTATTTTGTTTTATCGTGATTATAAAAACAACCCAGAAGCACATTTTTTCAGTTTTTTGAATGTTGTAGAAATGTAACATTTCAATGAAGGTTTATTATGTACCAAAGATAGTAGTAAAGCCTTTGTAGGTATTAATAAATTTCATCCACTCAATAGACTCATGGTTCAGTTTCCATGTTTTTTGTTTTTAGACAAGATCTCAGCTATAGCTCAAGCTGGCTGGAACTTGTTATATAGACCAGGCTGACCTTGAAAACTCATGGCAATCCTCTTCCCTCAGCCTCCGAAGTGCTGGGATCACAGCATGAGGTACCAGGCCTGGCTTAGAACAGCTTCAGAATTGGGTTTGCTGAAATGAATCACTCTCTTAAGTAAACTCAAATCCCAGCTGTTTTCAGAACCATTCAAGTTGTGTAGTGTTCTTGTTGATTAACTGTGGTAGAGTCGTGTAGGTGAGAAGATTGGAGTTGGAGGCTAGCCTTGGCTACACAGTGAGACTGTCACAAACACCAAAAACAAAGCTTAAATAAAGATGTGAAAAATAATACCTTAACCTGTTAAATTCTATGTTCAATTCTTACAAAAACAACAAACATCTATTGGTAAAATAAATGAACCTCGGGGTTGACTTTGTAACATTGAAAAACGATTAATTGGGTTGGGGATTTAGTTCAGTGGTAGAGCGCTTGCCTAGCAAGCACAAGGCCCTCGGTTCGGTCCTCAGCTCTGAAAAAAAAAAAGATTATTATTATATATATATTTTTTTTCAGATTAAACAAGTTAATGAACAGCATCAAGTAAATAACTGGGACAAGAAATGTCAGTAAGGACCATGGGAGGATTTTCCAGCTCCAAATATAAGTTAATTAAAAATTAAAAACAATTTACATTTTGGAAAATTGGTATATATTAATTAAAAAAAACAATGGGAGATTTAATCAATAGTTTTAGTTCTTGATTTTAAGATTATTTTCTTTTGATTAAAGACTGTTTCAAATGCTATAATCTTGGACATTTAACACTGTTTCAAAATGCTTTCAACATCTGACATCATATTTTCAGCCTTCCAAGAAACCTGAAGGTAGAAAAGGCAGATATAAGACTCTTCCTGAGGGAAGGCAGGCTGAAGTGATGGGTGACACCTCACATAACCAGCTAATGTGACTGTGGAGACAAAAACCCGATTCAGACCCAGCTGGTTCACAAAGTGGGGTGTTCCAGAGCAGTGTGTGTTGAGTGCACACCTGCCCTGGGACCCCAGTGCAGAGCAACTGAATCAGAGGCTGCGCAGGGCAGTGCAGGGCAGTGCAGGGCAGGCCCTGCCGTTAGAGGTCCACAAGCCCTCGGGTGGTTCGCAAGCACCATGATGTTTCAGAAACACTGTATTACACGATGCAAGAACGTGTGTTAATTAACCCCAAGAAACACGTTTCTATGCTGTAGAATTTAAGTGCCAATCAATATTAAAATGGTTTTTTTTTCATTATTGGATTAGTAAACCAATTTATTGCAGGGACTTATATTTTCTGATATAACTTTGTGATTATTACTGTTAATTTAAACAGAGGTATAAATATACAGAAACCATTTCTCCTTAACTTTGAGATTTTTTTTTCCAGTAGCAACAGAATCACTTTGCAAAGTGTGTTTCTAGTAAGTCAGAATCATAACACCCTGTACATACAATTTTATACTATTCCATGCATTTTTTTCATGTTACCTTATATTAGCTTTTCTACCCAAAAAGATAAGAATAGCTTTTAGAACACTTTCATTGTATAAAATTTAGGAAGCTGAGATATTTGAATTAAATATAACAAAATAATGAATTAAATATGAGAATAAATTTAATAAAATTTAAAAATAGTCAGATTAATATTTAAATGAATATAAATATTTTAAAATCTGTTTAATGGTTTTCTAAGTGGTGTAACATAAGTAGCATAACATCCATGGTAAATGGGTGAAAGCAAACGCAGTTACCTTTTTGGTCTTTGGGGCTCCTGTGGGAAGTCCTTCTACCCATCCATCCTTTTGTATTTGGTTCACCTACAATGAGTGTTCTTATCTGAAACCCTGGGAAGCCTGTCCACTTTCAATCCAGAAAAGACTAGCATACCCCTCAGTTTCCGGCTGGGTTTCACTGGTGTTCTTTCTTTTTTTATTTTATTTTATTTTATTTTATCTTAGTGAATCCAAAGTTTTTTTTAATTACACTCATGATATTCATTAATTACACTCATGATATTAATCACATTTGTGGTATTCATAGATTACATTCGCAGTATTCATTCAATTATGTATATATATATATATATAAATTTTAAATGCCGAATGTCATTTATTGAAGGGGGGAGGAGGTCTTAAATACAGGCTTACAGCACAATGAGGGGAACCCGGAGGGCAGAAGTTCGCTACTGATGTTTTACAATCTTGTTTCTAATCTGTTAACACCCATTATTCAGGATACACAGACAAGGAACTTCTCTTAAGCATTCAGGAGGGTGGAACCTGGCAGGGAATTAGCATAGGGAGGATATCAAGGTCAAGGTGAGCAAGTAAGGCAGCAGTTACCCAAAACGGGGGCCAGGGCCCTACAGGTCCCCCTTTTATTAAAAAATGAGCTTCTGACTTGGGTTGCGTGGGACGTCAGCAGGTCACCTTACCCATCATGGAGACGCCTGCCCAGGCCACACAGGTGCTCTTTCTTAGGTTGGTGAGTGCCCCCCAGTCTCTGAATACTCATTTTCATACAGGCTCAATCGTGTGTGAGCTGCATAGTTAATTGCTGCCAAAGATCTCAAAGTGGCATGGTGTTCTTTCTTTCAGAGATGTCTTCTTTGGACCGAAGATCTCCTTTGTGATCCCCTGCAACAATCACTGAGGATCTGCATGCCTTCCGGAGAACGCGGTCCCTAACTTTCCACAAACTGCGTTATATAGTTACAGTTCAGATTTCCACCCAGCATATGAAAGCACAGATTGTATAAACCTGGCTACAGCGGCAATAAAAGTTATTTCCATTCGGCTTGTCTCTGTGGACGTTGTTAGCACTGATTAAAATGTTTGGCTAGAAGACTGTTATTTAGGAGGAGTTCACTACATCCAATAAGAGTCCTGTCCACCAGTGGATAGCCACAATCCTGGTTCGAAGATAGAAAACTTTGGTTGTTAATTATGAGTTTTGACCAGGCAAATTGAACAGAGAGAACCAGATAATAAATGAACTTATTGGAAGGGAAGAAACACATTTTTTACTATAAAGGAAAAGAAGAACCCATCCTTAGGTATTATTACATATGCCTCATCTTTAAGTACATTTTAATTTTGCTGTTTTGAAAAACAAAACAACACCTTAAAGGTAATATTGTTAGCTCCATTTTTCTGACTCGAGTTTAAGATACACAACAAGCGAAAGCAGAATTTGAACGCCATTCAAACATACAGTTGTAGCCTTAAGATCGTGATATATTTGCCTGGAGTATCATTATTTTTAAGAATTAAAAAAGTGCACTAGAGAGAGCTGGTGTGTGACTCGGTTGGTAGATGCCTGGCAGTACGCAGAAGCCCGGGGTTCAAGCCCCAGGACTACATAAATTAAATTTGCACATTTACAGTTGCAAATCCTCAGCTAGGGTTCGGCAGCGCTGGCTGTAGCCAGGCAGGAAATCTGTTCCCTCAGGCACCATCTCTATCACGGCTGCTAAAAGGAACTTTATCTAGATCTCTATCCCTCTACAGAAGAACTCAGGATTCAAAGGCTGAGGCGACATTCTGCTTCCTCAGAGAGGCTGAAGAGCAAATTGCTAACCTTTTCTCCTTGCTCCTTCTGCTCAGCCCCCACTTAAGAACCTAACTACACAGGGTTCCCCCCTACCACTTCCTGTCAGCTAATTGCTGACTCAGCCTCTTGCCCCCAGGTTAATTTTATTTAATCAAACAAATGTAACACATCTTTGCATCATTAAACAAATGTTCCACAGCATAAACGAATCTTAATGAATATCCCACAACAGGATATAGTGGCACATGCCTTCGATCCCAGTACTGGGAACAGGAAGCGAGAAGGATCCCAAGTTTAAGTTTAAGGACATTCTCAACTATGTAGACAATTTGAGTGCAGCTACACAGGACATTACTTTAAAAGAAGAAGAAGAAGAAGAAGAAGAAGAAGAAGAAGAAGA
>CABHPQ010167747.1:0-10754 GCA_902168405.1 Peromyscus aztecus | reverse complement strand
GAAAGAAAGAAAGAAAGAAAGAAAGAAAGAAAGAAAGAAAAGACATCTTCTAATTGTGAGGAGACAGATTTGGGGTTTAATCTTCTATTTTAAAATATAAGTGTGGACTCATAGTAACCAAAAAAGTTAATTTCAGGAACTTCCATTTTATAAAAGCATTACATGCAGGCTAGGCGCTAGCCATTATTAAGATTCTTGGGCTATTAGTAATGCATAAGATAGACATGTCTTCTCAGAACATGTGTTCTAACAAAGCTGTCCTCTTAATAAAGTTATTATTCATAAACATGAAGCCCGTTATAGAGGGAATTGGAAAAGGACTGTGGGGGAAAGTTTGAGACACACCATATCTTAAAGGCAGTTCAGAGATACCATTTAGTGACAGAACAGAAACACTATTCATTGAACTACAACCTCAAAGGTCCTGTTTCTGGAGACTCAAACAGAATAGTAACTGGCATCCATTCAACACGAGTGTTACAGGCTGAGTCAAACAACTTTTGGGGTAATCTCAATTCTGTTCCTCTTAAAGAGTCCTTGCATATACCTATCAGAACATGTTTGTAGATATCACATCATTTAAAACGCATGAAGAAATTCAATTGTTAAAAAAAAATAAATCAGTTGTCTAAATAGCATGTGATTTAATTGGCCTTTCTTCACTGAATGCACTGGCAATAAAACCAGACTCAACAAGGGATGTCTCACCTCCTTTCTGGACCAGTACATCAGACAGCTAAATAAAGAAAATCATCAGTAATCTGTTTCATTTTGTTTTTTCTGACAGGTAAGTGTTAACAATCCATTGTCTATACAAGCGACACAGCAGAATCAAAGCAGATGAGAAGTAACAAGTCCTTTAAACAAGCATTTCCTTACTGCAATCAAAACCGGAGGAGAAAACACCATTTGAATAAACCATGGGAGGGGGTGGCCCACATCAGTCCTCCCAGCCCTCAGGAGGCAGGGGCAGGGGAATCAGAAGTTCAAGGTCATCCTCAGCTGTACTCTATCTCAAAACAAACAACAGAAAAAGAAAAAGAAAATAAAGAGGGTCTGGAGAGATGGCTTAGCAGGTTAAAAGCACTTACTGCTTCTTTTAGAGGACCTGGGTTTGAGTCCTAGCATCCATAAGATGGCTCCTAACCATCTACACCTCAGCTCCAGGTCATCTCTGATACCCTATTCTGGCTTCTTAGGGAACCAGGCATGTAAGTGGTGCATAAACATATACGCATGCAAAAAAATTTTTTTAAACATAAGAAAATACTATCTGAAAAAGAAATTCAATGACACTAACTGAATGCATTATAAAACCACACCTCTTCCTTTATATTACCAAGTAAACATAAAGACAACTTGCTTCACAAAATGTTTTCTGACTTGGTCAAAATGCCTTTAAAAGCAAATGTTTGACTCGCTTACATTAATGGCTTTAATTGGGTTGTTCTTTCAAATGTTACTGCTCTCAGCGAAGGAAACAGATGCAATCTTTCTCCCTGTTCTGTGAGCACAGTGCCAAGGTTTACAGAAGTGAAGTTCTCTATGATTGTGTTATTAGTGAGCAGCAGACCCAGGTTTGGAATATGGGCAGTCTTAGTGTGGCGTCTAATCTTAACCACTACACTGTTTCAAAACACAGTTTCCTCTATTCCCTTCTCAGAAGAGCAAGCTTCTGCTCGACAGGACATGAGCTTATACATGGCCGACAGCTCACCAAATGCTTCCTGTGGTTTTGTCTTGGGCTTTCCGAATCCTTGTTTTTGTTCTTAGTCCCATGTTGCTGAGTACAAAGTGGACAGCCATACTTAAATAGCTCGTCACTTCCTGATAGGATTCTTCTTTTCCTCGCCATGGTGAGGGGGCTCCTCCAGTGTTTGCTCTGCTGCAAACCGTAGTGATCCTAAAGGATCAGTGGAGAGTTGAGAGCACCATAGACAACCAAAATAACAGGCAGGGCCCCTCAGGAGGAAGGGCAAGGAGCACTATGTGCAGGTCACTTCTCAGTTTTAACCTCTATAACTGCTAACAGGTATGAGTTCTTTTGATGATCATTTTTGAAGAAAAGAGCAAATAAAAAGCACAAAACAAGAATGTGCTTCACCAGTGATGGTCAACCTAACAGAGAAAGGTCCAGCCAGAGCAACCTGGCAAGAAAAGAAATGAAAGGCATCCAAACGGGAAGGGAAATGATGTCTTTACTTACATTTAACATGACTATATATAGAATAACCCATGTGCACGTGCATGTGCACACACACACACACACACACACCCCACACACACCCCTAATGCTAATAAACCCAGCACAGTTATTATAGGGTCAACACACAAAGTCAGTTGTTTCTATACCACTAGTGAACAATCCAGATAATTAAGAAACCAATTTGATTTAGAATAGCACCATAAGAATAAAATGCCCACCAATAAATTTAACCAAGGAAATTAAAGACAACAGAAACACCAAATTTCTACAAAAATAAATTAAAGAAGACCTAAGCAAATGAAAAGACTGCACACTCATGGGTTAGCATGCTTACTATAATTCAGACGGAAATCTTTAAACAGTGTGTATATTCAATGACATCCCATTGGAAAAAGTCATTTTTTTTTCAAATTCCTATGGAAATTCAAGAGCCCAAGAATGATCAAAATAAGAACGAAGAAATTGATATTTCTTGATCTTTAAAACTTAAAGCAAGGCTAATAAATCTAATAAGTCAATGGAAAAGAACTGAAAACCCAGAAATAAACTCTAATATTCTGGGCTAGGTGATTTTCAAAGAGGAAACTAAGAACATTCAGCGAGGAAATAATACCTTCTCAAAACGATGCTTTGACAACTGGTTAACCATAAAAAAAAGCATTGCTCTTTACCACGTTGTATTTAGCAGTGGATACAAGACTTGATGCCAAAAGTAGAGCCACACACACAAACTTACGTACACTAGACAAGGCAAAAATGTAAAACTGTAGTGCATGGAAGAACACTATCAAAAACGAGAAAAAGCCAACATTTGGAAATCTCTAATAAAGGTTAAATACCCAGAATAGAGAACAGCTGAGCTAAAAAAAAAAAAAAAAAAAGACTTAAAATAACTTTTTCTACAAAGAAGATATGTTATCTGCAAGCCTATAAAATGTTCAATATCATTGATTTTACATATATATATATATATATATATATATATATATATATATATATATATAAATCAGAGGGTAGAATTATGGTTTGGCAGTTAAGAGCACTTACTGTTCTTTCCAGGATCTGGGGTTCGATTCCCAGCACCCACACACTGGCTCATACCTGCCTGTAACCCCAGTTCCAGAGGTCCCAATGCCCTCTTCTGGTCCCTGAGGCCACCTACATGCATGTGGGTTCACAGATAGACAAGGAAGTACAACAATGCACATCAGTGAAAACAAGTCAAAAAATTAAAAAGATTATAAAAATCAAAGCTACAATAAGATACCACTTCACACTCTGTAGCATGGCTTTAGTTAGGGGGAAAAGTCCAGGCCAGGTGTGGTGGCACAAACCTTTAATCCCAGTACTTGGGAGACAGCCTGTTCTACATACTGAATTTCAAGACAACCAGAGCTACATAATAGAGGGACTCTGTCTCAAAAAGAGAGGGAGGGGGAGAGGGAGAGGGAGAGAAAGCACAAGCACTAGCCAATTTTCAGCCATTGATGACATAACGTCATCAATGTCCCAGCCACTGGGAAAATTTTGACAGTACATCAAAAAGTTAAACAGAGAATTATTCTATAACTTAGCAATTTCACTGCCAGATGTATACTCAGGAGCAATGAAGAAACATTCTACAGAAACATCAGTTCAGTCACGTTTCTACAGCAGCATTGTCCTCACTAGGCAAAGGTTGAAACTCAATGTTCAATGAATGAGTAAACCCACCGTGGAGATATACTAACAGATACAACGAGAGGGGTGGGGGTGACCGTGTGTGACTGGTTTGGAGGGTGAGGAAAAACATACGAAATTAGACACAGCAGCTGTGTAATATTGTGAATACACCGAAGACCACCAAATTATGCACTTTATATTGTGTATTACGTAAATTTCCCTTCAATGAAAAAAGTGCATCGCATATGGGGGTTTGAAAAATAAATTTTAGCCTTCTCCTAATTTGTTTTGGTTCCTACATAATTTTTAAAGCCCCTTTGCAAATTTAATATTCTTTCTTTATCCAACTCCTATGGCAAATTTGGATTCCTCTCTTGACGCTGTTAAAAATAACCTGTACCCACTTAAAGACGACTTTCCATTTACTTTTTATTCAGAGACAAATAAGTAAAAAGATCACTAGTGAATTCATAACATGAAACACTCAATAGCACGGGAATAAAACTTTTTATAGAAACCTCTTTATACTACAGCTTCAGTAGTGACTCAACCTGGGTGAGATTCCAGTCTTCAATGTCAAAGATTCACTTTTGGAATGTTTTAGACTGATCTGGCAAGGGCCCAGGAGATGGTTCAGTGTGTGAAGAAGGTACCCTCCGAGTCTGATGACGTGAGTCTGATCCCCTGAACTAATGTAAAAAACTGGATATTGTGGTGAGCTTCTGCAATCTCAGCACCTCTACAGCAAGATAGGAAATAGAGATAGGGCAATCTCCCAGCATCCTGGGGCCAGCTAGCTGGAATATGCCATGCTGTAACAGAAAAAAAAAAAATAGAGATCCTGCTGCAGTAGGTGAGAAATGGCTCCCCAAAGTTGTCCTCTGACCTCCACATGCACACTATACCCAACTCACATGCATACATGTACCTTAGTTCAAAAGGCTTCTTAAAATTGTTTTAACAAGGACTTAATTTCATTGGTTAATCACCATTCAGAACTCTATTCTTCAGGGTTTGTTTTTTCATAATTTTATTATGCAAATAAGTATAAGAAACTAAATTGCTAGTTATAAGTTCATAAGGATACTTTAATCAAATAATTTCAAGTTCTTTTCACAAGAGAGGTTTTTATAGGGAAACCCATGTAGCTCTTTTACTCAAAAATGAAATCTTTCTGGATTAGGTAAAAATATAAAATATGGGAAAAGTATTATTTTCAAATACACATTGACAGTTATGTGGTTCACTTTCATAAAGCAAAGAAGAAAAAACCTTGTCCCAGAAGTCTCTGGGGATACGGCAAATAAGGTTTCCAAAATGCCTAGAATATAGATAGCTTCTGCTCACCAATAATGTT
Organism: Peromyscus aztecus; assembly: GCA_902168405.1. NCBI lineage: Eukaryota > Metazoa > Chordata > Mammalia > Rodentia > Cricetidae > Peromyscus > Peromyscus aztecus. Next base: position 5,529 of record CABHPQ010167747.1, on the reverse strand, counting down.
CTAGGGACATTTTAAATGGTGCTAAGAAGCAGACACCAGCTGTTTTATTTCCTAGTTGTTAATATAATCAGAACACTTGAAAATAAGTAGACTTACCTCCTAATTAATCAGGACTGTAGGCACGGTACTTTAACTGTCAGTGCGTCTCAGCTGGTGGTCAATATTTTGTCACCTGGGGACCTCTGGCCGTGTCTAAGAAGTAATTTCTGTTGTTACATCACCGAGTTACTGGCACTTATCGGTAAATGTCATGAACTGTGCTCATCTTCCTACAACACAGGGCGGCCTCCCACAGCCAACATCACCGACGCAAATGTCAACCTTGAAGAACTTTGGAGCTATATTAGTATTCTTAGCCATTTCCAGCCTAAAGTTTGCTACCATTCTTAGGACATTTTTCCTGGAGCTGTTTTTGCTTTTGATGTGACAAGCTAGCTACAAACCTGATTGGTGATGCTAAGCATTTAGCCAAGCAATAAAATTCCAAGAGAAAGAGACGTTTAAAAAATGATAGAACACTGACAGAGAATGAAATGGAAGAAGATAGAAAGTGACCTCAGCCCTTAAACAAAGAGCTCATTATACATCTAGACTTCTCCAACCTCAGGCAAGGTTTGCTATCTAGTCAAGACGGCCTCGAATTCGTGACCCTCCTGGCCAAGCCCTCCAGAGAGCTGGGATTATAAATATTCACCACACAGCAGTTTTATTAAATAGTTTGAATTTGCTATCTTTGAGTAGCACAGATTATGAGTTATTTTCCATGTTCATGCCTAACTCCAGTCCTTTTTTTTTTTTAGATTTAATTTATTTATTTATTTATTTATTATGGATACAGCATTCTGTTTACATGCATGCTTGCAGGCCAGAAGAGGGCACCAGATCTTATTACGGATGATTGTGAGCCACCATGTGGTTGCTGGGAATTGAACTCAGGACCTCTGGAAGAACAGCCAGTGCTCTTAACCGCTGAGCCATCTCTCCAGCCCCTAACTCCAGTTCTTATTTCCACTCTCAGCAAGCACTGTGTGTGTGTGTGTGTGTGTGTGTGTGTGTGTGTATGTGTGTGTGTGCTTACCTTTGCTGGAACATTGGGGTGTCTTTGGAAAGAGAAAGGCACAGAAATTACCTGTTTTTCTTCATACGCCTTCAAGGAATAATAATAATGCATAAAGGGAAATTTCAAAGTGGTTGAAAAATCAATGGAAGTCTAATTTCAAATCTGCTAACATATATTGTAAAGCACTTTAAGAGGCAGATGGATCTCTGAGTTCCAGGACAGCCAGGATACAGAGAAACCCTGTCTCAAAGCTCCCCCTCCCCCCACACACACAAAAAGAAAAGAATGCTTACTTCCCATTGGCCTAGGGAAAAACAAGTGGCTTATATTTATATCTGTTATTTCTCCTTTACCTTTAATGACTTTTTAAAAAATTTTTAAATTTTTAAGAAAAGTTTACAAAATACAAATCTTTACCTGAAACCTTAATACCACCCCCTGGAAGCTTAAAATGAAATCTAAGTTTCACAAAATAAAAACACTGAAGCAGTTCTAACAGTAATAACCTTTATTTAAAATAGTTTTAATTTAGGAAGCTCAGTTTACACGAGTTTCCAACTAATTATTAGAATCAAAGACAAACAAACAAAAGGCAAAGAAAATCCTCTGTAGAAAAAATACACAAGAACCTTTCTACATATGAAAAAGAGTAAACATTCTTTACAGCCAGACAGCTAGGGGCCCGCGTGAATGAGAAGCCGCCTCTCCTAGTGAACCCCGCTGTCCACCTTGAGGTCTGATTTGTTCTTCTCATTCTTCACTGAGTAGATGAAATATGTCAGGGTGTCTTTCTCATTCACTGGAATAGACCTAAAGTGGCAGCCAACTATCTACAAAGAAAAAAGGACCAATTAACTGTTGGACACAGCAGATGCCATGAGCTGAGGAAAAGACACTGTTCCGTCAAAGTGTTGCATGACCACGAGAGATAGTCTTTTAAAAGTTAAGCCGTTTTAACAAAGTATCAACAAGCCCCAAAGCACATTGAAAACAAAATATAATAAACAAAAGACAGTCTGATTTCAAAGGACCGGTTCGTCTACTCAATTAATACGCTCTACTTCTAAGTATGTTACCCGCTTTGGTCCACTCAACTAATGTGCACCGGGTCTAAGTATTTTTCCCTTTAAACTTTATAGCTTCAGTTTAGCAAGTACCTACTCTTAAACATTAAATATCAATGAGATAAAACAGAAGAGCTGCTGTGCAGCACACGAGGGAGATTTTAGACGGTATTCACAGGAAAAGATTAATACAAAGTAAACAAAACAAAACAAAAGTGCTTGGTAACAAACTCTGATCCCACAAATATCTTTGGTGCAACTGATACTCATTCTTCCTAAGCGTCGCACAGAATTTTCTGAATAAAATGTAAGACTGGAAAATTAAAGGAGCTGGAGCTGTCCCTTCACTGTACAAATCTGACACGTACACCACAACTACCAACACCTGAGTAAGACCGGGAGCTGCTCGTGTATGCGCTCGGCTTCTAGTTTTTCTAGAACAAAAAAGAACTCTGAACCACTACAACTCTTTTTAGAAGACCCGACCTTAAAGGCTCAGGATTTGAGTTATATACTTAAAAACGATGTTTGCATCTCTTCTTGGCTCCTCTCTGCTGCAGAAGAGGGATGGCTATAGTACGTTAATATAGAGTATATTTCATCATAGTAGGGGAGGTCTTTGTATTTATGGAGTGTGCCACAGAAAAGGGACTAAATAAAATTTAAAGAAAAGTTTTATTTTTGTTGTCTCAGTAAGAAATAGAGGAGAAAATTTCGCTAGTTAGCATACTGAATTTTAATAATGTTAAAGAGCTTTCTACAAAGTATTGTAACTTGTCTTTATCTTTTATTTAATATGCATATTAGAAATGTAGACTATTAAAGTCAAGCTGAAGAATATGAGAAAACTCATGTAAATAAACACACACACACACACACACACACACACACACAGAGAGAGAGAGAGGGAGAGAGAGAGAGAGAGAGAGAGAGAGAGAGAGAGAGAGAGAGAGATTTCTGTCCTATCTATTCAGTGGAAATTTTCACTTAGATACAAAGTAAAATTATTTAAATCTGCAAATATCTTAAAGTGCACAGATTTTGTGGCTCTATTACTTCTTGAACACACACATACATACACAGAGCTAACTTCCAAACCACACTCAAAGAACCAAAGTCTTATACAAAACAAACTTTAAGTAAAACCTTGGATAAAATCTTTGCTCTCTCTAGATGTAAAGAAAGCATCCTCTACTTAAAACAACAACTACTAACAAAAACAACCTGAAAGTAAAACTAAAAAGTTAGGAAATCCTGTTTCAGGCTTATCTGTGGGCCTATTCCACAGAAACTTTAAAAACTAAACTCTAATAAATGCTTGTAAGCTTTTTTATTTGCTATGCCTCAATTTGGTGTTTAATCACTATTCATTAAATAGTTAGAAATTTAAAACAGATTTCTAGAATTATAAGAACTTCTCACTGAATACTTATTCTGAAAAATCATTATAAAAAGATGCTGTAAATGGATTTTTCTAGGTGGCAGACAGATGTTTCTAAACAACTATATTCTCCCACAATAGACCAATTAACTTTGACTTTCCTATACGTAATGTACTATTATATATACTACACTTAGCTATTTCGTCATCATTTAATGACCCCTTGTTGGTGTGAACAGGTTGTTTAAACAGTATAAACTTATATATACCTCAACAAGTTGTGCTTTGTTAAGACCTGGTCTGGTTGGAAGCTTGAAGTGTCTTTTGTATCTTCTAAGTGTATTTACTTGTAATTGGTACAAATCAACCTAGAAAAAAATTAATATATCAATTAGTTCACTCTGCTAAAAAGATATCACTGATCTGTATGGCAAAGGGCACTTCCACTTCGGCACAATAACAATTTCATTTACATAATTAAATCTATAATTTTTTAAACAGTTCTACCTTTTGGGGATACATAATATCAACTTTTAGAGAAAAAAAAAGGAAGTTGTATGTAAAGGGCTATAAGAATTGTCACCTGAGATTTAATACTAGTCTAAGTACATGTTAACTGATTGTATTTAATTTTGAGATTTCTCAGATGCTTTAAACATTTCAAAATTAGCCCAAATATTTACACAAAGGTTTTGGAATTGCCAGTATGCTTATGATTTACATGTAACATAGAAAAACTTTCATCTACCTCTGGAGTATCGACATCCTGAACAGGTGAATCTCCTCCATCATCATCGCTACCTTTCCTCTTTCTTCTGTTTCGAACACTCTGGATTAAGTTTTTATGATAATCACAAATGTAGAGATGTCTTGCCTGAAACAGAAAAAGTTTCGTGGACTGTGAGTACAGAAAAAACGCCTCTCTCTGTTAGTAAAATGCACAGGCCCAGGTGAATGACAGAATATACAGTCTAAGCAGTCCACTGTTAAGACGATGTAATGTTCCTTTCCAATTTTAAACCGGGTACCCGGCTATGACATTAGCAGGCTGTCAATACTGTCTGGAAGGGAGGGGCTAGGAAGAGGTGAGTGGTACCACCAGAGAAGGCAGGCAGGCAGAGGAAGAGAAATTCCAACCCTCTGGGTTTTGTCATCAAATTGCGTTGAGGGTGACCTGAATAAGTTAGCTCCTACTGATTTTGACTTTACAAGGGGAGGCTTGATGTTGCCCACAATTCTGAACTTGATAGTATTTTCTTTAGTTTGAGAGCAGCAAATTATATTGTTAGGTATGTGCTTCTTAATCTTTCTAATTAGGCAGCCAAATTCTACACAGATACAAACTATGTATTTTTTACAAATGCGCTACTGAATTAATATCCTAATTATGTTTAAAGTTCAAGTACTAACCCTTCTTTTTAAGAATTAAATGAATGTATTTATCTGTATTGTGCTGTTTTCAATGAAAGCAAACAAATTATTCACGTTCACTTGCGAAGTTCCTCATGGAGCCTACTGAAAAACGGCTTAAACAGAATCACAAATAAGCTTTTCAAAAAAAATTAATTACAGAGGCATTAGAAAGTTACATAGTGAGCGATAGTAAATACTGAGCTGATTGACAGTCTCCCCTTCCCCCCCTTTAAGGCTACAATTAAGGGCTGAATGAAGAGGCTTTTAAATTGACTTCTAAGCTAAGGGCAAGTTAAAAATATACAGGATGTGTGGAGGGTCTGTATCTCGTTCTCCATGCCATCAGTCAGAGCTCTGAAAAGTAGCAATGGATTTCCCTGAAACCTCATAGCTGGCCAAAAGAGCAGACATGCATAAAAACGGAAAAAAAAGAAATCCCGATGGCGGCCGAGCGGGCTGTAAAACCGCAGAGGCTTGTGTGCAGCCTCGGTTTGGAGCAGCTGCCCGAAGGGCTGACTCCGCAAACGCCATTTACAACCACCTCCCAGTAAGGCATTGCCGAGCTCCGCTTCCCTCTCCGTGTTCAAGAGAAAGAGAACACCGAGAAGGGA
>CABHPQ010167746.1:22897-52928 GCA_902168405.1 Peromyscus aztecus | reverse complement strand
GAGAGAGAGAGAGAGAGAGAGAGAGAGAGATCTAAATGAACTGTTGAACCCTTGTTCAACAAAAAAAGATCAATAAAAAAGATGCTTGGGTGGTGAGAGCTATTAGTTCCTTTTTCTGCCTGATCTGGTAAACAAGTTTCAACTTTGCTATGAGATAGTTATACCTCAAATGTCATTATAGAGAAAGACAAATACTCTTTAGCTACAAAAAAGAAAAATTGCTAATGAATTGTAAAGAATACAGTTTTACTACTTTATGTCCAACATGTCCACCGAGTAAATACTTTAAAAAAGAAAAAAAAAACGAGCATAATTTAATTGCTCATTTGTATGACTTTATGGCAATAATAATGACTTCGATGGCATTTTAGATCTAGTAGAGTTTTCTTGTTTGGCCAACTCTGAATTCCTGGAAAACATTCCAAACACCAACTTCAAGTCTTTTTTCTCTTTTCATTCTTGTTTTGGTTTGAGGTGAAACAATTATTGAGGATTCAACATCTGTAGAAATAGCCCAGCAATTATTTCTTTGAAATGTTTCCAGCTTGCAAAGATTTAGTAATGTAATATTATTAACCTCCCCCAACTTGAGAGACTTCCAGAGCATTCAGCCAATAGTTCCTTCTAGTCTTCCTGTCCCAGGTGGTTAAAGGTCCCTGGTGTGCCCCCATCAGTCCTTAAAATGTTACAACTGGTAGCAAAACAAGCAAAATGTAAGCCAGCCAAACAACCAACCAAACACCCAAAAGTGTGTGTGTGTGTGTGTGTGTGTGTGTGTGTGTGTGTGCACGCGCACGCGCGCTTTTCTACTGGACTCATCCAGTGATGACAACTTGGCTCTGAAGTGTCTATGAAATAGGATGATCACCACCAGCAAAGGCATTTTTAACAATTATTTTAGAACACTGATACTCAGATTAACACCTGGTTTATTTAAATACTATCTGGTCCTTGTGTATCTATTTGTAGATGTTTTGAAGGTTTAGAAATAGGATGAGCTGACTTGGTAAAAATAACTTTGTAGCCTCCTGACTTTTGTCAAACATAAACCAATTTGGGGATGTACTGGGTATAGATTTAGACTATTTTCTGATACTTAGTGCCGAATTTTAATTTAATTTCAGTGACTGGCTTCAAAATACTTGCCTGTCTAGTTCAAAGATGTCTCCCCACAGGGCTGCCATCAAAGTATTGGCCTGGCTTTTCCTCAGCTCAGTGCTCAGAAGAATCACTACTGGAGACACTCTTGCCTCTTTCCCATTAAACAAGCCACCCCCGGAAAGACTAGAGTTGTCTTAGTCATCTCAACAGGAGATGAAAAAAGTGCTCCATTCTGAACTTTCCATCCTTATTTTAGGATGTTTTGCCGAGAGCACTTTTCCTAATCCAGCCACTTCATCAACCACCATACCCACTTTGCCAAAATCCACTCTGTCACCACCACCTTTGCCAAATGGATTGCAAAGTTCTATCACTGAAATGAGCCAGAACAAGTCTTTCAAACCACAGGATCTTTCTGAGAAGACTCCGTGAGACCCTCTCCTGGCAGCAGATGAAATCAGAAAGTAGATTACACTATGGGAAAACATCACAAGAAGCCACACCTCTGACCACAGAGAATCTTGTGCTATTTTTCAGCACTGATAGCTCTAGATGAGATAACCCAACAACAAACAAAAGGCAAGAAAGAAGAAAAGCAGCAAAATAGTGACATTTTAAGTCATTTATTTCTGTCATGGAATTTTTAGTCTGAAAGGGACCCTGTGGCTTTGTTCTGTAGGAAGGAAGCAGGACCCAAAGAAACTGATTTGTCAAGTTCACTCCAGGGCTACAACCCCAGTGATATCGCTTCAAGGCTGTGAGCCTATGGAACTTTCTGGGTTTTACTGGGAGACTTATGACCCAGTTCCACCCTGAAGTAAACATGGCCTCCTGAACTTGGAAGGCCCGAGGGAACATTACCTCCACCCTCTGGGGGCTGGGAGAGTAAAGGATCATGCCAGAACTTGTGCTGGGAGAGAGCATCTTCAGGGAATTAATTATTGCTGTGATGATATGGAATCACTCTTCTGGAAGTGGTCTGGCATATTTATTTTGTAGTGGTTTTATGTGAACCCTAAGCCAACTTAAAAATCCTCAATACCTTCCTGAAGCTTAAAGACAAACATCTGCAATTAGATCAATTTCTTTTGAAGGTGTGTGTGTGTGTGTGTGTGTGTGTGTGTGTGTGTGTGTGTTTCAAACTCCAAAACATCATTAGTTTTTAAAAAATGTTTTTATTCTTTAAATGCCGTGAAACTCCTCTTTCTCGAATCCTTCCGATGCTACCAAAGTGGTGCTGGGAGGGCTTACGCTGTGTAGGAGGGGGTGGGGCTGGCTGCAGGTACAGTACAGTTCACCAGGAGGCATAAAACAGCACAGAAGAATCCAGTCAGTGCAGTCAGCATTCTGGGAGACCTGCATACAAGCAGATCATGTTCCTAACTTCAAACCAACTCTTCATGTTTTTTCTTGAATGCTTTTAGGCTCACAAAACGCATGGTGAGAGAGGTAGGGAGCTTTCGTAGACTACCATGTGTGACTGTGTGTCTGCCTCAAGCCAAGCAGGTGGGATCTGCAAAAGGAATGGTCAGTGTAACCGACTTTTGTATTTTCCTTCTCAGGGAACCTTTGGGTGTGGGCCTAGATCACATTTATTCAGATGGTTTAGGAAGCGTTGAGACTTTGCTAAACAAGGAGAAGCAAGGGCCAGTGTAGCTGGGCAAAGGTGACCAAGTTCTGGGCCTGCTGACTCTTTTCTAGAAGCTTCTGTGAGGCATAATTACAGCCCCCAGATCTCCTAGGGCTGGTAAGCTCAACCACCAGGGCACATCTTGCTTGTCCCATGCCTGACCTCCCTTTGCTCCCTCACCAGCTGGGGAGAGGGGAGGGAGGAGGGAGGGAGAAGGTGAGTGTGAGAGGACTCCTGCCTGATGGATCCCATTAGGCTTAGTGTGCAAAGCTGGTGGAGATGAAGTAGCTGCTCTGGTATGCATCCAAGCTGCTGTTCTATTTTTACTCTCTCCTGCATGCTTCTGAGCCCAGAGTTGTTTGCCTGGGCACCTGGATCAGCAGCAAAACATGGAACTGAGCCACTCAGTAAAGCAGGGAGGAAGGAGGCCATTGATGAGGGCTTTGTTATTGCTGACAGGGAAGAGAGACCTGGAATGTTAATGAGGATAGCTTTCTGAAGCATGCCTTCATGGTTAGCAAGGAGTTCAAAGGGGAAGGCAGACTCAGGCCTGTGCCGAACAAATGTGAACTGCTGATAGAGAGAAGGAAAAAATCAATTATGCTGTCGCAGAATCCCATGCCATTGTGTTGGAGTTGTTAGAGAAGGTAGGACAAGGACCAGATTTCAAAAGGAAACAAAGCCACATGGCCCTGAAGTATAACGAGTTTGCCATGGCAACTGATGGAAATGAGCCTCTCGGGCCTGAGCAGGTGTGCTATCTTACAGAATAAACATACTTCTCTCACTCCCTGGATTTTATAATAAAACCTGTGTTTGGATTACTTTCCCCTCCTCTTTGTTACCCAGAGAAGTTGGCTGTTGCTCAATCAGCCCCAGGCTCTAGTGAGGGAAATGTAATCAGTGTTATCAAAGGATCGCTTTGGAAAAGGCTGGCGCTAGGCTTGGCTGCCAGCCTCACCACGGAGCAGCAGCTGGGCCTCAGGTACCTGCCTGGCCTTTGGCCCCTCCCAGGCAATACCCTGGGCAGAAAGCTGCTGGTTCTGAGTTCATCTGAGTACAACAGTATGATCTGGACCTCACATTGGCATTGGCCAAAGGCTTCTCTGTGACCAGAGAAGTGTATTTGGGTAAAACCAAGACCTGAGTGATTTAGCATCTTGCATTTTGTCTGTCAAGGTTCCTTGAGTTCAGGGACTAACTGATTTTACTCTCCAATCTGTTGTTATCCACAGTTTGTTTACTCAAACCCAGAGAGAACTTATGTTTCCCTGGTTTGAAATCCCTCTCTAGTAGGTTCCAGAGCGGTAGATTCTTGAGTCAGAAGTATACACAAATGTGGAGGTTTTATAAAATCCCCCAAGCTACAGACTAAGGATGCTTACATTTAATTTTTATAAGTCCCACATTCTAATAAAGTAAAATAGCCAGCCCCAGTGTTCTCCTCTGTGACCAGAAAGACATTTCTTCCACTATAGTTTCAAATAAACCTTTAAAAACGAGATGCTCATTCTCAATGGCTCCTAGAAGGGTTTGTGAACATGGTTATGGCAAACAGTTGGTGTGAGGAGGGCTTGGTTGGCCAGCCAGCCGGGCCTGAGAGGATGCTTTGGCAGGCCTTTTACACATTACCTGACCTTCGAGCCCAGTAAGAGGAGCATGGCTGGCTTAGGAACTAATTCAAGCTATGGTGTCAGGCATCAGGCCTTCCTGCTCCTACCCTAACACACGCACAGAGCCTGACCCCGCCATTGCACTGTGCTCACCTTTTGCTTCTTTTGTTCACAGTCCTGTTTTCTACCCTTAGGTCAGCAGCTGCCACTTAGGAAGACACCGGGGACAAGGGTTAGAAATCGGAGTCTTGACAGAAGTGGTGGCTCTCCTTCTGACAACATGGTTTTGTTATGAGAATACTCTGAACAGATGAAGAGACACAATCAATGACCAAGGCAACTCGTAAAAGGAAGTACTTAACTGGGGCTGGCTTACAGTTTCAGTGGCTTAGTCCATTATCATCATGGCGGGGAGCATGGCGGCATGCCGGCAGACGTGGTGGGGGAGAGAATTCTACATTGGGAGCTGCAGGCAGCAGGAGAAAAGATTCTGAGCTTGGAAAACTCAAAACCCACTTCCAGTGACACACTTCCTCAAACAAGGCCACACCTCCTGATTCTTTCAAATAATGCCACTCCCTGGTGACCAAGCATTTGATTCTATGAGCCTAGGAGGCCATTCTTAATCAAACCACCAAAACAGACAAAACAAAAACCAGAACAAATCAAACTATTAAATATGCCACTTTTAAAAACGTTGCCAAGTGATATTTTATAAAAGTATCCTTATATCTAGTGTTTACCCAAGTGAAATCAAAATAGCCACAGCCTCAGTGGTTCAGGTTTATATACTGTATGAATAAATACCCTGTGCTGGGCAGTTTTCTGTCAACTTGACAGAAGCTAAAGTCACGTGAGAGGAGGAAACCTCAATTAAGAAAATGGCTCCATGAGATTGTGCTGTAGGCAAGCTTGTAAGGCATTTTCTTAACTAGTGATTGACGGGGGTGGGGGGTGGACAGCCCACTGTGGGTGGTGCCATCCCTGGGCTGATGGTCCTGGGTTCAATAAGAAAGCAGGCTGAGCAAACAACAAGGAGTGAGCCAGTAAGCAGCACCCCTCCATGGCCTCTGCATCAGCTCCTGCCTCCAGGTTCCTGCTCTGAGTTCCTGTCCTGGCTTCCTTCAGAGATGGACTACAATGTGGAAGTATAAGCCAAATAAACCCTTTCCTCCACGACTTGCTTTTTGGTCATGGTGTTTGAACTCAGCAATTGAAACCCCAACTAAGACAATCCCTCAGAGGTTCATGATAAGAAGCTGGGTGTGATTATATGTCCCTGTAATTCCAGCACTTGGAAGGCTGAAGGTAGGGATATCTCTGCAGGTTCAGGGCCAGCCAGGCTACAATGGTGAGTTCAAGGCCAACCTGGTCTACAGAGCAAAACCCTGTCCTAAAACATAGCAAGCAAGCAACCAACCAACCAACCAATGTTTCTGATAACATCACAACTCTCCTAATACCTGACTAGTTTTAAAAATAATGACCTTAGTCATCTGGGAAAGATTATATCATGTTTCTTCTTTTTTAAGAAAGCAGTTGTGCATCTTGTTTACAAGGCTTCCCTAAGTGAAGCCATTCACTCATTTCCTCTGTGACTGACACTCCTGCAGCCAAGCCAAGGGTCTATCAGCCTCGTACAAAGGAGAAATCCAGGGCCTACACCAGGGAGAAGTATCTGGGGTATCTCCTGCTGTGTCTATGGGTGGCGACCCAGCCCACTTCTGACCAAGGATGGCATCTGAGTGTTTCAGGGGATGCTGGGAGGTGAGCTTAAGCTGTGTGTCCCAAAGTGTGTGGGCAGGGCATCTCCACATTCAAGATCCAAAGTGAGTCTTTGGGCACCAGTATATCATTCATTATTCTCTGAACAGACACGTGAACCAGAGTTGGGAGCCCCAGTCCCCTGATGCCATCTTTTCTAGTGAAACTGCCATTCAGAGGGAGTTCGGCAGCTACTACAGCAACCTAAGAAACCAACACCAATCTCCAGCTACGTATTCATTGCCCATGCAAGGCAGTACGCGCATAGAGAGAAGCAACACACCCCTGTTCTGCAGTTACTTAAAATGCAGCTGGGGAGATAGGATGTCAGGGTGGGAAAGCTCATTAGGCTAAGAAGTGAGACATTTGGTCTCTTGCCTCTGACCTTCATGTGACCTTTGACTGATGATCAGTTTCTGGGTCAAATCTTCAAAGAAGCAGGTGAATGTACATTTTTTTCCCTAGTAAGGAGACGATCCCTTCCTTCCCCCACACACTTTTTAGATTACTGTATTCAAGGCTCCTATAAATCACCATGAAAATGAGAGAAGAGACCGAGAGACAGAATGTAAGAAATGGGGAAAGCATGTAACAGCACAGCACTGAGGAATGTCTACATTCACCCAATAAATGACACCACAGACCAGGGCCATCCGTCACACCTCTCTCAAGAGCGGCCCAGCTCCGTGACTGGAAGGGCAGGATGGCACTGCCTGCCCTGCCGCAGGCAGGAGGGTGAGGAAGCAGGCTTCCCTGCAGGGACAGCCGAACCCTGCCTGAGGGTGGTACAGCTGGGACAGAGCGGTGGCTCTCCTGCACTCTGCTCGGTAGGGCCTGGGACGTGTTTCAGGTGAGCCTCTCAGCTACACAGACAACTAAGCAAGAAAGCAGAGAATGGTACCTTGCCAGAACGGGTCACGACATTCTCTGAGTGAATGCTGGGATTATCCAAGTTCCCCAGACACAGTGTGGAGCCTGCAACACCGATAAGCCAAACCTGTGGCACGCTTCCACATGCTTCTCGTATGTGGCATAGTATTAATCAGGCACACCTAGGTTTGAACTTCAATTCTCTTACATGTAATATGACCTTAAGCATGCTACTTTACTCTGCCGCAGCTACCACGTGAAGAAACAGAACTGATAACCAAGGAGGCTGTCAGGATAAGACGAAATAAAGGGAGCAGCTCCTGCTGTGCCTGCGTGGAGTAAATACTCGAAAAGCCGCCTTCCTTTCTTGCTCTCTCATCTGGTTTTGTATTCCAGGGTCAAGGAACATTTATGAGGACTTTGAATTTCTTTAAATTTTAGTGTGTGTGTGTGTGTGTGTGTGTGTGTGTGTGTGTGTGTTGCAGGCATGCACATGTAGAGGTCAGAGGACAGCGTTGTGGAATTGGTTGTCTCCTTCCACCAGGGGTTCTGGGGATCAAACTCAGGTCATGAGGCTTGGGGGCAAATGCTTTTATCTGCTGAGCCATCTCAGCAGACCAATTTTGAATCCCCCCATCCCACCCCCCAAAAAAATCTAACAGCAAATTCTAACAACAAAAATCTTACGGTTTGAAAATGAAACCTGATGAAGTGTTGATAATGTGAGGTTTTTAAGCCTAAAACTTCCAGGGGGTCTTTCTGGGGCTGCGGCTCAGCCTAGTTTGTTTTCTTAACCAGGTCAGGGAGAAGGCGGACAGGATTCAGAGAACAGCCACAGCACCTGGAGACAGCCTTCTTTCCCAGAGCTAAATCTTGCTACGAAGCAAGACCCTGGGCCGCACTAGCTGGAATGAACAAAGGGACAACAGCAGCACTTGGTAATGACGCTTGACTTGAAAGGAGAGGCTGACTGTGGGGCCACGAAGATAGGATAATGGATATGTAAGTACGCTAGAAATAATTTCAAAGGCTGCATTGTGTTCACGTTATACCTATCACTAAAATCGGAAAACCTGGATTCAAGTTGGGAAGCCTGCTATGCTCTCAAACTCTGCTTTCCTAAGAAATGAAGTCTCATTGTCGTCTCCAACCCCGTCTGCTGGGTAGGCCAAACACAGGGAAAAGCCTGGAGGGCTGGCAGAGCAATCATTAAACGGAAAGAAAGTTACCACACTGGTTAGTGTATTTCAAACCTCTTGCTTTCTTAAGAAAAAAGTTCTCCTGGAAACCTCACCCCCAACAGTGACTTAAACAGTTTTCATCTAAATGTTCTTTAAATATACACAAATATATAGTTAAATATACATGCTTTCTAGTTATAATTGATTAAAAACTGAACACAAAGGAAAAAAATCCTGGAGATCTGTTGCCCAATATTGCAGATATTCTTAAAAATACTGAATTGGTCAAAATGCTATATTTTATATTTTTTGTGTATGTGTGGGCTCCTGTGTGTGTGTGTGTGTGTGTGTACGTGTGTGTGCCTATGGAGGTCAGAGGTAGATGTTTCACATCTTCTTAGGTCACTCTCCTCTTTATTTACTAAGGCAGGGTCTCTTTGCCCAACCTGATGCTCATCAATTTGCACTGGGCATTTCCTGTCTTCACCTCCTGGGCTCTGCAGTTACCGTTAGGCTGCCATGATTTCCGGCTTTTATGTGAGTGCTGGGATTCAGATTTGTGTCCTCATAGTTGTGTGGCAAGTGTTTCACCTACTGAGCCATTTCCCAAGCCCGATTTTATATTTTATATGCATGGTTGTTTTGCCTGCATGTATGTCTGTGTATAATGTGCATGCCTGGTACCAGGAAAGATAAAAGAAGGCATCAGATTCCTTGGAACTGGAGTTACAGTCAGTTGTGAAGCTACTATATCAGTGCTGGGAAGTGAACCTGGATCTTCTGGAAGAGCTCTTGTGCCAGTGCTCTTGTGCCAGTGCTCTTGTGCCAGTGCTCTTAACTGTTGTTAAATATTACTTTAACTATGTAAAGATATATTACATTTGTGTATGCTGCATTTGTTTAATGATGTAAATTTGTGTTGCTTTGCCTGCCTAAGTCATCTGATTGGTCTAATAAAAAGCTGAATGGCCAATAGCTAGGCAGGAGAGGGATAGGCAGGGCTGGCGGGCAGAGAGAATAAGTAGGAGGAGAGAAGAGAGAACAAAGGAGAAAGAGAGGGAGAAGCCTAGAGCAGGACACATAGAAGGAAAGGAAGATAAAAAGCTCCGAGGCAAAATGTAGATGAAAAGAAACATTTAAATTAAGTTATAAGAGCTGGTGGGACAAGCATAGGATAAGGCCGAGCACTCACAACTAAGAAGAAGTCCCAAGTCATGATTTAGGGGTTGGCGGGCCAAGAAAACCTGCTACACTTAACCACTGAGCCATTTCTCCAGTTCCCTAATTTTATTATTTTTAAAAACCACAACTTAAAAGCTGTAAGAAAAAAAATCATATTTGTAAGTTTAGTAAAAACAAAATTACCAGGTAAATTCAAATAAGGAAACATCAGTTCTAGGTGAAAGTTACTGCTGAAACTAAATGTCCAATGTTGGGTTAATTGTAATTTATACATGTAATTACAAAAGCATAATAGGATGGTGTTATGCATTTTATGTTTCAATGGTTAATTTCAGTAATTATGTGACCCAATCATTATTGTTTGTCTGTTCTTTTGAGACAGGATTTCTCTGTGTAGCTATGGCTGTCCTGGAACTCACTCCGTAGACCAGGCTGGCCTCAAACTCAGAGATCTGCCTGCCTCTGCCTCCTGAGTCCTGGAATTAAAGGTGTACATACATCACTACTGCCTGGCTCCATAATCATGATTCTTAACAGTTTCCCCCCTATCAGCTTGCTCAAGTGACCAGTTAATTGGTTTTGTTTGCTTGGGTTTTTTTTTTGTAGTTTTTAACTTTTATTTTATGTTTAATTATGTGTATATGTGTGTAATGGTATGTGTACATAATTATGGGTGCCCACAGAGGCCAGAAGCA
Source organism: Peromyscus aztecus (assembly GCA_902168405.1). Taxonomy (NCBI): domain Eukaryota; kingdom Metazoa; phylum Chordata; class Mammalia; order Rodentia; family Cricetidae; genus Peromyscus; species Peromyscus aztecus. Next base: position 42,892 of record CABHPQ010167746.1, on the reverse strand, counting down.
CTGGATCTCCCCTGGGGACTGGAGTTATAAATGGTTGTGAACCACCTAATGTGGATGCTGGGAACCAAATTTATGTCCTCTGAAAGAGCTACATGCACTTTTAAGAACTGAACTATCCATCCAGCCCCCAGGTCCTTGTTGGGATTGGCCCAGCTGATGTTATAGTTTTGGTTGAGAGCCTGGCCTTTAACAGCTGAGTCATCTCTCCAGCCCAAGTGATTTAAGAAGGGTACACCACCGATACTTTAAGAAAAAGCTTTTCATACAGAGTTCTTGATAGGGCTGGAGAGATGGCCCGTCAGTTAAGAGCACCTGTTGCTCTTGCAGAGGACCCAGGTTTGGCTTTTAGTGCCTCATTATGGATCACAGCCATCCATATCTTTAGTTCCAGGGATCCAGTGCTCTCTTCAGTGCTCTGAAGGCACCAGGAATGTATGTGGTACATTGACATACAAAAGCAAAACACTCATAAATATAAAATAAGTCCAACAGAAAGTTCATCATGGAGAACATTTGCAGGTTTTAAGGTTACATAAACAAAGCCAGACTAACACATATGCTCACACCCTGAATAAAGTGACAGCTTTGCTTGGCTTCTTCTGAGTTTAGCCTAGGCTACTATGAGCCCCTAATGGCTTCATTTCCTCAGCATGTTTTTCTACTTGAACTACTGTGAAATTTCACTTGTGCTGGGCGCCACGATTCATATGGCCTTCCCTCTGCATGAACGCATTGTTTGTGTATTAAATTGGCCTTGTTCTTTTCTCACTAGTCTGTGGCAATTAAAGTAGGAGCATGATTATTTTTACGTTGGAAGACCAAATCCATTTATTAAATTAAGATATTAAACCCACACACAAAGAAGTTAAAGGGGGTTGGGGGGGTTGGTGTGATTTTTTTTTTTTTTATGCTGGTAATCCCAGTACCCAGAGGCTGAAGTAAGAGGATGGCGCGAATTTAAGTTGTAACTTAAAGAGATTAAATTGTATCTCATCACTGAAAAGTTTTAGCTTTAAAACTGGTAAGATAACTCAGTATGATTCTCATTAATCCACACATAAGGTAGTTTTGGTTATTTTTATGCTAAAATACGCCAACAAAATGCTACCAACACATTAAAAGTTAAATATTGTCACATAAGTGATCCTAGGGTGTCACCTCAATTTTAACACGAAGTGATGACTCTAAAGTATGTGGTGATGCAATGAACATCTCAGGTGATTCATATATGTGTATATTGTATTACCCAAGTTATTTTTTAATTGTTGAAATGAAAGCAAACCATTATTACCAAAAAACCATCAACAACATATCCAACGGAAACTTTTCATTTGAGGGAAAACTAGTGGGACTTACAGAAATGACGTGAATCTTAGCACCAGAAGAGTGGGGGAGGAAAGGGGCTCACATGGGAGGGCTTCTGCAGGGTGTTGGACCAAAGAAGGATGACAAAGGCATCCCTACCAGGGTCAGTCTGGCACAGAATGTCAAACCCAAAGAGGACTGAGAGGACGGTGTAGTGCAGGGGACCGGGACCCCAGGTGGGCTGAGGATATGGTGCAGTCTGGACCATGGTTTTAGATCCCACATAAAGTACAGGATTTTTGTTTTTTGTTTTTTGCAAAAAAGTTACCTAATGGGGCTGGGGATTTAGCTCAGTGGTAGAGCACTTGCCTAGCAAGCACAAGGCCCTGTGTTCGGTCCTCAGTTCCAGAAAAAAAAAAAAAAAAAAAGTAACCTAGGGGGTGTGTTGGAGTCAAGGCAAGCTAGAAGGCATCCTCAAAGAGAGGTGAATTGATGTAAAATACTAGAGCCTGGGTGGGGCAAGGGAAGTGTCTGTCCAGGAAAATCCCTCCATCATAGGTTGTCAAAGTCAAAGTAGACACAGCACACAGTAAGAAGAACACGTACCACCTCCATAGCACTTCTAATAACTGTTTGTTATACCAGACAAACACAGCATGAAGGACATTCTAATACACATGCTGGCTCACATTCTTCAAAAGTGTTCAGGATTTGAAAGTCAAGTAAAGACTCAGGAACTATTCCAAAGTAAAAGAGATTAAGAAGATAGGACACATAATTTAAATATGTAGTTTTGGGCTGGAAACCTTTTCTGTAAATTAGAATCTGTCCTTAAATGGAAAGGGCTTGAGAAGTAGCTCAGTGACTAAGAACATTTGCTGCTGTTCCAAAGAACCTACGTTTGGTTCTCAGCATCCACATCACACCCAGTGATTCACAGTTGCTTGTACCTCTGATTTCAGGGGATCTGACACCCCTTCTCGACTCCACAGACACCTGCACACATGTGGCAGACACATACACACAAATAAAAAAATATTTAAGAGAGGGAGAGAGAGGGAGGGAGGGAGAGAGCGAGCCAGGCAGTGGTGGCACACACCTTTAATCCCAGCACTCGGGAGGCAGAGGCAGGTGGAACTCTATGAGTTTGAGGCCAGCCTGGTCTTCAAAGTGAGTTCCAGGGCAGCCAAGGCAGTTACACAGAGAAATCATGTCTCAAACAACAACAACAACAACAACAACAAAAACAACAGAGAGACAGAGAGAGAAAAAGGTAGAAAAATCTGACTGGTGTCTGGGGATTAGTCCCCAGTGCATCCATGTTAATTCCCTATTTCCTGTTTGAACTTGAGTTATATAGGGAAATGTCTGGTTGGAAATCTTTCACAAAGATGTTTGGAAATGATGGGGAAATCAAGTTGGCAACTTCTTTCAAGTTGTTCAGAGGCAAAGAAGAGTTTTGTACTTTTCTGAGAAATTGAAACTGTCTCAACATTTACATATTAAAGAAGAAAGTCCAACAAAAAGGGGCACAATTAAGAGAAAGTCATTTCTTCATTTTAGGCAGTCGTTAAGAGTGCTGAGGAAAGGCAGGAGGGTAGCCGGGAGTCTGAGGCCAACCTGGGTTACACAGGAACCCTTGTCCTCCTATGTATAAACTAAAGAAAGACTTGGGGAAATACTGGGACACACTGTTTAAAAACAGGATAAAATAATGTACAAAGTATGATAACTACTTAGAAGTGTGAAAAGCAGTACGCATTTCCATACACCTGTTCTGGGTCAGGTATTAGACTGTGTAGGAAATTTGTGTTCCTCACCTCGTTTACACTTGGAGCCAACCTTACAAAGCAGGCGTTCCCACTCTCACTGAACTGAGGAGGAGGAATCGGAAGCAGAGAGAGACTAATGACTGCTTACACAGCCTGTCTGGTCTCAGGGAGAAGACTGGGAACATGCCCAGACACTAGCAGTAGCCTCACACAATGGGCCTAAGAAGACTCTTGGATTCGCCTTTTGAGTTTTCAGCGTTTGCCCCAAACATTCACAATAGGATACTGGTTTATAATTGGGGGGAAAAGGCTATTGTTTTAAAATAAAGAATTTCTTGTAAAAGAATATGTAAATATGCCCATTGTTCAAAACCATCCTAAATAACAAATACTGGTAGTGCTATTGTCTCTTAGTGGTGATATTATTGATTTTCACTTAAACATTCCTGCTTCTTTGTAACCTGCTAAGTCTGTATGACTCATTCTGTCATTCAGTCAACAGCGAGCATCTGCTATGATATACTTCAATAAGGAAAATACTGAAAAGACTTAGATCTTGTCTTCATACAAAAATCTACACGGGCCAGACCCTTTACAAGAAGGGCCTACCTTGTGTCTTGTGACCTGTGACCCCTTTGACCTAATTTTGGACAGCTGCCTCCTGTTCACTCACTCCAGGCACCTGGACTTCCTCACCTTTCCTCACATGTGCCAGGCTGACTTTGCTCTTACAGTTTCCTTTGCAGGAAGTTGTCCTCTGCCCCCAACCTGAGGATGCTCCTCAGATGTCACTTTAGGAAGACTCTTTTGCACTTTCTATGCCAAATAGAAACAGCCTCCTCAGACAGAAGCACCATCTCCTGTACCTTGCTTCTCTTCACTTCAACATCCAGGGCAGTTCTGCTGCCAAGACAAGAGTGTCTCACTTTCCTGAGCATGCGCTGTGACTACACTTTCTGGCCCTTTGCAACATTGGCTTGTTTGGGCCCAGAAGAGAAGAGAAGTGCCCTGTGTCACATTATAAACTTTGAGAATCAGTGTACAACTCACCATTTGATCTTCTGCCTAAGACTAGCCTTACTCCACGGTGGTTCTCTGGATAGCCTGGGTGCTGGAGGGAAGTGATCCAGAGGAGAGCCCCTCCTTCTGACCTTCAGTGAACACGCTGTGATGAGGAATAAACTTTGTTGTTTCAAGCCTCTGAGATGCTTATTCACCTCTGAGGTGTTTATTGCCACAAAACAATGTAATCTATCCTGACTGACAGACTACCTGACATATTTATCTGTTTCCTGTCTCCCCTCTCTAAATTATTATCTGTATAAATACAGGACTCTATTCCCTGCTGCATTGCCAGAGACTGGAATACCGGGACACAGGTTACATTTTAGTATTTGTTCGTTGACTGCATGAATCATGAATTGATCACGCCATGTGAAGCAGGAGATTTAACAAAGGCAGGTGAATCTAACTCTGGACCGAATGATTCGACAGAAATATCCAATTCAAGCTGATGTGAATATGAACACACTGGTTCCTGACTCAAGCTCCCAAACAGTGGTTAACAGCACAACTCACCCACGAGTGAAGCACATAAAGTAGCCAAAGCTGTAAGACAAATGGAGGCCTGGCATGTCGCAGAGGGGCTCAGTGACAGTCATAAACAAAAAGGATTAGCAGTGTTTGTGTCAAGGCTGAATGCTGATGTGGTTTCCTTTCCCTGTGTGGACATTAGCATTTGAAATGAACTGAGCTTCAGAGAGAGGGTTTTATCTGCTCTTATCATAAACTGGTGTGTGAGCCCCTCTCAGGACTTTTGCAAAAGCTGTGTGAGCTTTTGTGAGCTGCTTTCTTTTCACATGCTTCCTCCTCGTATGCCTGAATTTGAACGGGGACAATGCATTTCCTGTATCATGTGGCACAGCACAAGGAAACTCCTTGTGTCCCTACAGAGGAAGAGTACATCTGTAAGTAGTTTTGAAGACTGTACTGAAGGGGCTTGTTAGGGTGACTTACTCTCCCAGTTCGATTTGGGTGATGAAGTGGACCACGTGACAGATGTGCATAATAAACCGCTTCAGCTGCTGCCAGTGGGAAGCGCCGCGGCCTATAAAGTGAGAAATCTCATGGAATCACTGAGACCATGACCAATAAGTGAGAAGCTAGCCTCGTTTGGAGTTCTCATTTCTCACTGCCACAATGTGCCAGTGTTACTAGGCTTCTGCATTTACTGATTTTCCCCCAAAGCAACTGCCTTTCCAGTTTGTTCCTAATTCAAACTGGGACAGACAGCTATTTCTGCACACAGTAGTAAGATGGGCCAGTAATCATCCATTGAATGCACTTGCAAGGAGTCTTTGGATGTTTTGTCACGAAAAAAGGAAACACATTACATCTAAGAGTGGGAATGCTGGGATCTGGGTTTTGCCTTTCCCAAACTATTTCTGTTCCTCCTCTCTGAATTTCTTTTCTCTATCTGGTCCATTAATTTCTCCCTTTGTATGCTCATTAGTAATTCCCTAATGATATGACAAGGCATATAATTTCTTCACATTTTTCTGTGGGTGGTGGACAACAGTGATTTCAAACCCCAAGCCACCGGCTGACAAACTTATTCCTGGAGTGGCCCGCCTTGAAGTTAACTCTGGATGCTTCTAGGGTCCTGATGAAATGACTTCAGGTTGACTATGTTCATTTCTGCCATGGAGCTTCCACATGTGCTGAGCACTGCTCTAGGCGCCCGCCCGCCATAGGGGAGGCTGAAGAAGCACCGCATGTAACCTTTGATGTGCAAAGTCAGGGAGTAAATGCTGCATCTCATGACATTACAGCCCTGTAGGGAACAGGCCTTGAGGTGGGTCTCAGAGAGGACTGTCAGGGAAGGATTGGGGAGGAGGCAGGAACTGAGTTGGAAGGTAAGGCACAGGTATGTTTTAGGTGTCAAAAGAACAAAATACTCTAATAGAGATCGGGAGAGCATGACATTTTGACTGAATTCTGTTCTTTGTGGCAAGGAACTTCACAGCCATACATGTCAGCTACATAACATAAGTCATCTAAGGCAGGGTTTAAAATATTCATCAGATGTTTGTAATTGGCAATTAATCACAGTAGAACGTACCAAGACACCCAGGCTGGGAGCTCTATGCTGGCTATGAAGACAGGAGTTAGATGTCTAGTATCCCAATGAGCATCACAGATAAGTGCTGAAGAACTGAAGGGAAATGGAAAAACAGAATCTGAGCAATGAGAGCACAGTCTTGGACAGCAGCAAGCCACTCCTGAGGTCTCCTTTGGACACTTTAAATATGTCAATTTCCCACTGATGAACTTAGGGAATTCTTTATGGACAGGAGGCTGGCACTCCACAGAAAGCCTCTGGCTCCTCAGCAACCTCCTCCTGACAGGCTGACAACTCTGGCTCTTTTCTGCAGTGGAACGGCAGGACCTGCCAGCAACTGTTGAGTTCACAAAGAGGGATGACTTGTTGTTAGGGCCAAGTGTTGACTTCTGATCCTTTCAGAAAAGTGTGACACTCTCTAATTTGTGCCTAATTGGAACTGGCCACAAGACACACTGAAATAACCACTTCCCCTCAAAAGACCATTTTAGATTTGATGCAGTTTCAATACCAAAACAACTCTCACTAAAGCCTATTACCAACACAAGTATCTCCCAGTTTTACTTCACATATCCCAAAAATACCACTTCTGGGGACACGAGTCTGGCCTTATTAATCCCTTTGGGGGTGAGTGGTTGGAAGAAACAATATTGAACAGCGTTTATGAAAAAAACCCACAAAACCTTTTTGACCATTTTCCCTATTGCAAGTTCTATAAATACTTGAATGTGGGAACACAGACACATGGTTTGCACGTGTGCATAAATATGCATTATTTACTGCAAAGTGTGCCAGAACACTTATTATTTTTGTTGAAGTCCAGTTGTGATCCTTCAGCGATAAGGACCTAACAGGTATTTTTGCTGGCAGCCAGAAACCTAAAATGAGACGAGGTTACTGATTCCTCTTGGAGAGACTGTTACCTCAATGTTTTCATCCCCACACTTTGCTATCCCACTTGCTACAGGGCTGAAGTCCACAGACTCTAACCCAAAGAAGGAATTCTTGAGGGACTTTCTCAGGAGAATCAGCATGAAAAAGTAACTGGCCCCAGAAGCCAAGGACTCTGGCTGGCTACCATGGTGGAATGTTAAAGCCACGGAAGAGTGAAAGGAATCTGTGTTCCTTGTTTTAAAATGTCTATTGTTTCCATCTTTGCACTAATGAAATAAAAATGTAAATTAGTGATTTTACTTTTAGGTCCTTTAATAAAGGAGGTATTTTTTGTTGTTATTCCCCAAAAGATATCTTGAAAAAAATAGATGCTGAAGTTTGGGTGCCTCTGAAAATGACTTGGAATAATGATGTTTGCTAAACAGGGAAGCCCTGATACTATATGAATCAACTTTCATTATTCTTTAATGAGCCTTTGCAATTATTTATCCTAAAATTTTGCAAGCCTGACTTTTGCTCACCTTGCTGTGGAATGCTTTAAAGGACGTTTCATCTAATAACAGAGAAAATGATAAATTATAAATAGCAAATCACACGGTGGTGATTTAGATGGCACTAAGGTAAGAGTGTAAGCAATAAAATAAAATTTCCCAACCAACCACTACATTAATAGCAAACAACAAACAGCTGTCTATATAACTAAAGACAGATGCACTAACATGCTTTTTTTGTTTGTTTTTGTTTTTGGAGACAGGGTTTCTCTGGGTAGACTCAGCTGCCCTGGAACTTACTCTGTAGACCAGGCTGGCCCCGAATTCATAGAAATCCACTTGCTTCTGCCTCCCAAATGTTGGGATTAAAGTCATGTGCTACCACCACCCAGCTCACCAACATGCTTATTAACATGCAAAATTCAGTGGATTTTTTTAAACTTTGAAACTATAAAGCAAAATACTGAGAATTTTTTTTTATCAGTTTAAGAAGTTCAATATTCATGAGAGAGAATGAAGTAATTTTATTTTAAATGTGATCTGGTAATACCAATACCTAAAAAATAAGAGAAACAGCTACAACTATAGTTAATCCTTGTTCTCAATCTCTTAAGCATTTGGTAGAGTGATACAGAGATGCTCACATTTACCCAGGTCTGAGTCTGATTTTGTCCTTCCTGGCTGTGTGATCTTCGACAAGTTATTTAACCCTTTGGTCCTGTTTCCTTTAACCGTGAAATAGGGAATAGAGTCTTTCCTACCTTAAAAAGTTATTGTGAGGATCACAAATAAAACACTTGAGGGCTGGGAGTACAGCTCAGTGGCAGAACACGAAGCTCTTAGTTCAGTTTCCAGCATTGAAACAAACAAATGAACAAACAAAATATTGGAACTAAAACTAGCAAAGCAAACAGTAAGTAGTCAGCGAAAATACGTTCTAGAGTGTCTTAATGTTTTTATCTATGGAAAATTCTCTGGTAGTTTTTCTTCTCACTCCAGTCTTTGACATGTCCATACAGCACTCTATGTTGGCCTTTGCTTTCTCTCTGACCTGATTTCTGGCCACTTTCCATTTCTCCATCAGCCCTGGCACCCTGACCTCCTACCTGGCTGCTCTGTAGAAACAATAGGCACCTCTCACCTCAGGACTTGTAAAGTAAGGTCCACCCCACATTTCTCATATACATTTTCTGGCATTCAGGTCTTATCTCAGAAATACTTTGTCAATGGAAATGTCCATGGACATCTCATCTAACATATAAGGGTCTCATTTTACTGATACTTTCATCTCCTTTCCTATCTATACTTGCTTTAGTTTAATTACTTACAAATATGGTATTTATTTTACTAATTTACTGACTTACCTTCATTATTTTCTTCATCTACTACTCCAAAAAGATAAGGATTTTTGTTCTAATCATTATGGTATCCCACTGTGTTTATTAGAACTATGTTTACCATTACAGCAACTATCAAATATTTAGTCGCTAACTGGATGATTAGATTTTACTTAATTTCTAAATTAAAACCTCATACCCTAAATACATATTTCCTAATTCCAAAGCTTAGCAAAACTTATCTGTTTGCTTTTTTGTCACAAAGACTTCTCTTGGTAGCCATCAGAAATGATGACTGTTAATAATAGCTATAGCAACAACCCTTACTGTTTTGTTCTTATGTGATGCTGAGGCTCAAACTCAGGGCCTTGCACATGCCAAGCAAATTCTCTACTGCTGAGCTACACTCCCAGCCCACATTCATATTTAAAAGTCTGATGGTTATACATGCAAACGAAAAGACAAGATTAGTCTATATTGGCCATGATGTAACTAACTGCTCCTTTCAACCTTCAGCACGTGACTTGGAGGGAGAAATAAAGATGCTTGCTGGGCTCCTTGGTTCCCCCATCAGCCACATGTTCTGCTTTTCCTTTCTACTCTGCAGGTAGGGAAGCGTCCTAGATAAATATGACACACACTTTCCAGAATCTGAATACACTCAAGGGCAGGGCAGAAGCCAGTACTGTTACTGTAATACCCTTTTCCCTTCCAGGGTTTCGAGGAATCCTAAACATGGGCATGTTTAGACATAGGTATCTACTATGTTCTAGGCATTCCATGAGCAGCCTTGTATAGTACATCTAACTTATTCTTTACAGTGATCTTGCAGGGTGCCATTATTATCCCTAATCTTTACACAAGGAACAGAAGTGAAACCAAGGCTCATGGAGGATGTTTTCTGCTCAAGGCCACCTGACTAATAAATGGTAGAGTAAGTCATAGTGTATTTATCAAGGACATGACAACGTTTTTTCTTTCCTCTTTGCTACTATGAGCAATTTCCCAAACATTTAAACAATCGGTGTGTCTTGAGCAAATGACTTCTGGATTTCGGCAACCACCAACCTGGCTTACAGCTATTGGAGTCTGAGCAGCCTTTCTACCTCAAACAGTGAGAGGACTGGGATGTCAGATATGGGCTGACATCAGAGGAAGCTCCTGTCACATAACATGCAGATAGGATTTCTTCCTCCCTAATGAGCACAAGTCTTTAAATTTCACTTGTTTTTCAGCACTGGATATCAAACCCAGGGCTCTGCACAGGCTAGGCAAGTACTCATCTTTGGACTACACCTCCAGCCTTTGTTTCTTTTTTGGGACAAGGTCTTGCTACTATACATCTGTGGTTAGCCTTGGACTTGCTATGTAGCCCAGGTTGGCATGATGGAAACATCCTCCTACCTCTGCTTCCCAAGTGCTAGGATTAGCAGTGTGCACTACCATATCTGGTTTATTTTACAGTTATTTATTTATTCATTTCATTATTTGATTTGTGTGTGTGTGTGTGTGTGTGTGTGTGTGTGTGTGACTTCTTTGATGGCACTCACACTGCTCTGATTTTATTAAAATACATACATTTATTTTACATTACACCCCTTTGGACCCCCAACTTGCCTTCTACCAGATTTTGCTGATAGTGCCATAGGCCGTGCATCTAACCACTATACAGTGTTTTGTTGTGGAATATTAGTTACATTAATTTATGCTGTGGAATACTGGTTTAATGATGCAAAGATGTGTTGCATTCTTTTATGTTGCATTTGTTTAACTCTGTAAGGCTGTGTGTTATCTTGCCTGTCTAAAATACTTGATTGGTCTAATAAAGAGCTGAATGGCCAATAGCTAGCAGGAGAGAGGGGAAGGCGGGGCTGGCGGGCAGAGGGAATAAATAGAAGAGGAGAAGAAAGAAGGGGGCAAAAAGGAGAAGGAGAGAGGACACCAGGGGCCAGCCACCCAGTCACACAACCAGCCACAGAGTAAGAAGGAAAGAAAGGAATAGAGAATAGAGAAAGATGGAAGCCCAGAGGCAAAAGGTAGACAGGATAATTTAAGTTAAGAAAAGCTGGCTAGAAACAAGTCAAGCTAAGGCCAGGCTTTCATAAGTAAGAATACGTCTCCGTGTATTTATTTGGGAGCTGGGTGGCGGGCCCTCAAAGAACAAAGAGTAAAAGTTAAAAAAAAAAAAAAGAAGAGGAAAACAAAACAAACAAAAACCACACAAAATAACTACAGTGTTTGATCAGGAAGGAATCATCCTTTCCAACTTCTAAGGTTATAGAAGGGGAGACTGAACCAGAGAAGATATGACTTATCCTTAGAACTCTGATTTTCATTTCTTAGTTATTCTTATTCCATACTACCTCCCTGTCTTGGAACAGAGATATATGCATTGAATTTGCCTTAAGGGGAAAAAGAGGCATTCGGTAAAGGTGTGTAGATAACGTAAGGAAATGATAGAAATATTTCAATAAACAATAGCAATCTATTTAATGAGGTTAGATAACAGCAGAAATGGGGAATGCGGAAGTCAACACAAAACAATGATAATGGACTCGACAGGACTCATAACTGATGTGAAAGGAGTTTGATTCAGATAATGATCAAGAAAAAGTGGCTAAAAATAAGAGGCAAATATGGAATAGTGATTAAGGCACGATTGCTTTCAAATCCTGGGTCCCTCTTGTTTATGACCTTCTATTCATTAGTAAACATCTGTGGAACATCAGCATGGTGGGGCACTGTTCTAGGCACTTTGGCTATGTCAGAGAATAGAACAAAGATCCCAGTTTCTCTGGTAGATACTGTCCAGTAATACTTTAACCTCTGTTTCTCCATACATAAAATGGATAACAAGATCCATTCAAACAGCTGCTGTGAAGACTAAATGGTCAACAAACCCAAGAGTCATTAGGCCCACATTTTGAGTCTGGGTCAGCAGGATGAAAGTGATGCCACTAGGAACTAGGAAGTCAGCATTATAATACAGAGCTGGGACAAGATCCAATGTGAGAGTATCACATTACTAGCCTGTTATCACCCCAAGTTTCTAACAGATGTAATCCAACCTTCAAGTGACTGCAGAAAGTCACTCAATTTGAAGGTGGGAAGAGATTATTGAACAGACCAGAACTCTGGCAACACAGAGGTCATCTGGATGGAGAAAGAGAAGAACAGATGGGAAGTGACTCAAACAGGTGCAGGAGAAACCACAATGCCAGAAGGTACATGTCTATATATTGAGGTTCTCAATGCATGGTCCCTAAACCAGCACCATGAAGATACCAAAGAAATTGAGAAAGGAGGAAGGGAGGGAGAGAAAAAGGGAGGAGGAAGGGACTATGAAATTCTCAGACTCCAAACAAAACCTACTCACAGAATCTCCAAGGGTGGGAACAATCTTTATCTAGGTCCTTTTTTGCTAACATTAGCAAACTACTGAGACAGATATTGAACTAAGAAATATCTTCCTGCTAGAAGCCTCTAGCCTTTGTTGACTTTGTCCCAGTATCTCCCACAAGAGAGGCAGGCACACTTTATATACATTTTTCAGCTTGTTCTGTTATTGGTTCCTGTGGGGGAACCTACTCATTTCTCTGTGGGAGGCCAGGGTACTCTTGAGGAGGGAGGATTGAGAAATATTTAGATAGAAAGATAGAGGGGAGAGAAACAGAAACACAGGACAGCCTTGGGAGGGCCTGGATCAATATCCACTGGCCCCTTCTGTCTCTTCAAGAGGGCTTTTTATAGAAATGCCAAGGGGGAAGGCAAAAGACCTCCCTTGAGCACAACCAAGTGCAGACCCTTCCAATCACCTGGTAACCACACACATGGTTAAGCCATCCTCTAATGCAGCCCTGATAGGTAAAGCAGGTCCGATCTCACTAGGAAACCTCTATGGGCTCCCATAGGTTCCCGTTCCCACATCCCCCAGAGTCTTATGTAGCTCAAGCCTGCTAACAAATCACTATGTAATTCAGGCTGCCCTCAACCTTGTGATCCTCCTGCCTCAGCCTTACCAGTGCTAAGATTACAAGTTGACATTACCACTCTTGGTTATTTGCTTTTCCTTTTAACAAGGCTCTGTGAGGTGAAGAAATGATATTTGGAAAGGTCTTCTGGGACCTAAGTCAGTGAAAACCCTCAATTTGAGCCTTTCACTCAAATTCTGACAAGAGGATTAAACACAAACATATATCCATATAGGACTTTCCACATACTTTTATGTTCATTAGTAAGATATTTCTGGCTTTTCAGAATTCTGTGCTGGATTGTGATTATCACAGAACTGGGATTCAAACACATTACAGAAGTATGGGTATCAAAAATAACAACAGCAACTAAAATTAGACACCATACCATAGGCAGTGTGCTACATTTTACATAACGTAGTTAATCTTCTAACAACCTAACGCTAGACTCTTATCCACTTTTACAGATGAAAATGCTGACGCTCAGCAGGCTAAGGTGCAATCACCCTGAGACGGCACAGTGGCAGCCTGGGTCCAGTCAGCTGACCATGGTCACAGGTTGTGCCACTTTGCTATTGGTCCTGTGCCAATTGGTTTTTGTCAACTTGACACAAACCAGAGTCATCTGGTGTGGGAATGGTTTTTGAGAAATGGTGTAAGGCTTGCCTTTACAAATCAAAATTTTACTCTACCTGTAACCAAGTTAATAATCCACTTCAAGATCATTTACAACTACTTTCTCATTCAACTTACATATTGTGTATTTAACCTGCTCAGAATTAACCACCTTTAAGAAACACTGTCATCAATTTTACTATGTTTTGGACACCCTACTGCACTATATTCCCTAGTTTTCTTTTGTGATTATTTCATGCTGCTGACTCAGAACAACATATGTGTGTAAGATCTGGTGACCAGATCTGTCACTGTTCTATTGCTGTGAAGAGACACCGTGGCCAAGACAACTCTTATAAAAGAAAGCATTTAATTGGGGGCTTGTTTGCAAGAATCTGGAAGCTGAACAGAGACCATGGAGGAGCCTTCCCAAATAGTTCTATTCTATTCTAATGGGACCAGGCATTTAAGTATATGTGCCTATGGGGGCCATTTTCATTCAAACAACCACAAGTCTAAGGCATGTGATGTAAGCAAGGAGGCTCTGAAAGCAACAGCCCCTTCCACAGATATGCTGGGAACAACACATGAGTATAGAGGGATAAGATCTGATTGTCGCTTTGTGCACTGTTCTGAGTCAATAAGGCCTGAAAACCAGTTTTCTCCCCTGTGAGACTCCTCTAAAAGACTGACTAGGACCAAAGTTCCTCCTTCTTTTCTGTTACCATATCTGCTGTGATTTTCAGAATATGTCCTTTGTTCAGGACTACCGCTTCTTAAATTAGACTCTCTTAGATTAGAACAGGTGATCAAAACTCTAGTGAATAAATCAGGCCCACTCTTGAGTAAATGACACTAAGAGTTAGTCTTTCTGTACAGTATCACTGCAATTTGGGAAGAACCAACCTCATCTGAGGAGCTGCCATAATCAAACTGGCTTATTGGCCAGTCTGTGGAGCATTTTCTTGACTAATGATGGATGTAGGAGGACCCAGTTCATTGTGCCAACCCTAGGCAGGTTGTCTTGAGTTATATAAGAAAGCGAGCTGAGCAAGTCATAGAAATTGAGCCAGGAACCAATGCTCCTCCTCCCTAATCTGTCTCTGTTTCAGTTCAGCTTCCAGGTTCTTGCACTGAATTCCTGCCCTGATTTCCCCCAGTGATGGACTGTGTCCTGGGAATTGTAAGGAATGAAATAAACCCTTTATTCCCAAGTTGGTTTTGGTTAGTGTCTTATCACAGTAGCCAAAGCAAACTAGAACAGTCTTTAACATTAGAATAGCTAAGACAGTGTTAAAAAATGACTCATGCATGGTTCCCACCTCTAAAGAGTCTGAGTTAATTAGTATGCGATGGGGTCTGGTAGACATAACTTTTAGAAGCATCTAGATGATTCTACAGCAGACAGGATAAGATTACGTGAATAAACAACATAACTTCCACGTTTTAGCATACTGTCCAAAGTCAGTAGCTAGTAAATAGTGGAGCTGGCTACAAATTCAAATATGTAGGAGTCCAAAGTTTGGTTCAGTCACCACTACCACCTTGGTCCCTACTTTACCGCTTCTACTTCAATGCCTCTGTCTTAGCTAGGGTTTCTATAGCTTCGATGAAACACCATGACCAAAACAACTTTGGGAGGAAAGGGCCTATTTTGCTTACACTTCCATATCACAGTTCATCACTGAGGGTGGTTAGAGTAGGAACCAAACAGGGCAGGAACCTGGAAGCAGGAGCTGATGAAGAGGCTGTGGAGGAGTGCTACTTACTGGTTTGCTCCTCATGATTTGCTCAGCTTGTTTTCTTATAGGACACAGGACCACCAGCCTGAGATGTCCCCATCTACAACGGGCTAGCCCTCCCCTTGCAGTTGCTAATTAAGAAAATGTCCCACAGGCTTGCCTGCCAGTAGCTAGATCTTCTGGAGGTGTTTTCCCAGCTGAAGTTCACTCCTCTCAGATGACTGTTTATAACTAGCCAGGAAAGCCACCTTACATTTGAAGGAGCTTTGTAATTTAATATGCCATGTTCAAAGAGAGAAAATATTCAGTTACCATATCTTATGAAAATTGTTGCTTTCAAAAAATAGTTTCATAGCTTCTTAAATAATCTAATGTTTTTTTCTATATATTTTGGTCCCTAAAAAGTATTCTCAACATAAATATCAAAATATTTTTTCTATGACCTTATAAATTGAAGTAGTTCTTATGCTAAACAAGAAAATCTTCTCATCTAAAATTTTAATTGAGACCAATTTTAGTACCCTGAGAATTAGTTCCAATGTGTTTGGCTCAGGTTTTCCTGGCATTGGTCCTGGGCCCAGGCCCTGGCCCTGTACTGGATCATCTTACAGCTGTACCTCAAGGATACTTGCCAAGAAGTTGGTCTTAGAGTAGCACTACCAATAGCTTACCAGCAGAACACGAAGCCTGGACTCCCAGCCTGGGAATATGACTGCAATTCTACCTAGCAAACACTTTGAAGGAGTAAACTCATAGAGTATTATAGCACCCTCTGGCAATTCTGGAAGAAAGATAGGAAACATTTTCATTGGTTTGTCTGGGAGATGTTTGTTTCTTAAGGTCTGATTTATGGCCAGAAAGCTGTAAGTTGCTATAAGAGGGCAATGCACCTCACTTTTATTTGTAGATACTTTTTTTTTCAAAAGACAAGATTCAGGCTGAGGATCCAGAGGGTTCTAGGCTTGAAAGATGATCTATGCAAAAGAGTTTGGGCAGATAATCTCAGTTTGTCTGTTTCCTCATTTATCAAATAAAACTTGGCTTATTAAATGAATTCTAAACCTCAGTCCTAAAATTTTATAACATATATGAATACATATTTACAGTTATCTTGTTCTGATGTAAACTTTAAAAGTCATTCTCTTCGTACAGAATTTCTAAAACTCTGAGGTTGCTTAGGAATCTAAGCACTTAAGGATAGAGGATTATAGAGTTTCAGCTGTGAGGCTATGTAGATAATTTAGTGTATCTCCTCATTCTAATTTCTTACCTCTTCTTTTCACTTTTTAAATATTGCTTCCTGGAAGTATACATACCAAGCTGCAGACCAAGACTGTGTCTCAGCCTTCAAGAACTCCTACTTCAAAGCCGGGTGGTGGTGGTGCACACCTTTAATCCCAGCACTCAGGAGGCAGAGGCAGGCGGATCTCTGTGAGTTCGAGGCTAGCCTGGTTCCAGCGAGTTCCAGGAAAGGCGCAAAGCTACACAGAGAAACCCTGTCTCGAAAAACCAAACCAAACCAAACCAAACCAAAACAAAAAAAAAAAACAAAAAAAACCTCCCACTTCAGAGACAAGTAACAAAAGCCTTGGGTGATCAAAACCACACCCGAGCATTTCAATAGAGCATAAGGTGCAAAGAACACAAGGCTAATCTGGATGAGTCAAAGAAGGGAGACCAGGAAGAGGAATGTATCTTTATGGGTAGAAAAACAGCACGTGTCTTTGTATAGGAATCACTGAGTCAGTGGGAGGACTGCCCAAGGACACGGAACTGGTCAATGGTAAACTTGGCAGGAGGATGTAACTCAAGGCTCAAACTCAAAATCACAGGCTCAGCTGAATGTCAATGACATGAATCAAAACTTTTGTCTTGGTTTATTGGAGCAGATGAAATGTCACAGCCCTTACCTTTGCTACAACCACGTTTAAATTAAGTCTTAAGACTTACCTGGTCCCCACATCTAGGACTTCCTCCTTTCCTGCTATATTGACCCATCAAAGCCTGACATCTGAGAAACACTCCCTCCAGTCTACTCCAGGGATGAAAACAGTTCAGTTGCTGAATAGCATGAATGGATAAAATCCTGGTTCTGGCTTAGGAACATCTTTGTTAGTGATGCCTCGGTAGGACAGTTCTAAGGTGACTTGCTGTAGGATAATGCTCTTGTACACTATGAAGATTTGTCACTCTTATTGGTTTAATAAAATGCTGATTGGCCAGTAGCCAGGCAGGAAGTATAGGCAGGGCAACCAGACTAGGAGAATGCGGGGAAGAGGAAAGGTGGAGTCAGAGTTGCCAGCCAGCCACAGAGGAAATAAGATGAGAATGCTGGTCTGAGAAAAGGTACCAAGCCATGTGGCTAAACATAGACAAGAATTATGGGTTAATTTAAGTGTAAGAGCTAGTTAGTTATAAGCCCGAGCAATAGCCAAACAGTTTATAATTAATATAAGCCTCTGTGTGTATATTTGGGACTGGATGGCTGTGGGACTGGGCAGACAGAAACTTCTGTCTACAGTGATTGCTTTCAAATATGTGAAAGATTGTTGGAAAGATTATTCTGTGGAGTGTGGAGGGGGAGAATAAGAATCAAAGAATTTATTTTTGAGCTGTGTTGGTAAATAATGAGCATCTCTACACAGCTAGAATGGCAGCTTCCTTGGGATATTACAAAGGGGACTCATGGTTTTAACACAATTTGGATTACAGAGATTCTGTCACTCTCTATTGTGAGTGTTCATTTTAACGTCACCTTGCCACAAATTAGAATCATCTGAGTAGGGACCTCATGTTAACTGATGTGGGAAAACCAAGTGTGAGCAGCACCTGCCGGTAGCAGCAAAGATGAAGAAGGGCATGGCAGAAGGAAGATTATTTCCTCCATTTTTGCTCACTTGACCTTCCCCCTCTTGCTGCCATGGTCATTTACCCTATTGTTGCTGCTAATTCCTTTGCTGGTATCAGAACCAGTTTCTAGGCTTCCATCGTTGACTGAGAACCACCGACTGACTCTCCAGGAACCATCCAGGTTTTCAGCTCCAGACTAGGAATGTTGAGGCACCTCCTAGGTTGCTAGTCTCTCAGGTGTGGAAGCCACTGTGGGAAAGATCTACCACTAAGTCATCGGCCTCAAAGACTGAGCAACTTCTATATATATTCATCCTATCAGTTCTGTCCCTCCAGAGAACCCTAACGAATACATCTATCTTCACAGTTGTCCCAGACCAACTGAGGTACAATTGTTCTGTTTTCTTATTTATTCCTCATGAAGCATGTGCTTTCAGTTCTACTTAATTAGCATTCCAAGCACTTTACTTCTGCATTCTATGGAAAGATATATTATATGCTGTGATATTTAAGAAAGCAATTTAATGAATTCCCCCATGATATATTAATATGTTTACTGCTAGGGAGTGAAACTTAGTGTGTATTTGAGAAAATGGGCAGTTAGGCACACCAAACTTCTGCATTGCCTTATTAGATATATTTTGTTTTATATACCACGGATGCTAACATCTATCTTTTCACACACCCTCAAGAAATGAATGAAGTCTTCCTTTCTTTTCTTCTTCTTTTTATTTCCTGTGGAACTGTTGCTGAAATACTGGTTCCACTTGTCTAAGGACACAGAGGAAGTAGAGGGAGAATAGAGCCAGTGAAAACAAAAAATGTTACTGGCAGTTTGGCAGGTGTAATCTAGACTTGCAAATACCAGATTTTTTTTAGAGAACAATGGTAAGAGATGATTTATATTGCTTTGTAAGGCAGAATATTCTGTTGCCAACAAAATAAAATAAAACTTACATATTTTTAACCTGCTTTATATGCTTGGTGCATATAATGTGTTAGAAATCAAACATATTGAGGAATACTTGGTTTTAAATTAGTATTCGGATGTTACCTAAAGTCTAAAAACATGTATGCTTTAAAACAATATAATAGCCTTTTATTTTTAAAAAACATTATTATTATTATTATTAGAGAGAGAGAGAGAGAGAACATGTGTGTAGTTTAAGGGACAACTTTTTGAAGCCAGCTCTCTCCTCCCATCTTTTACATGGGCTCCAACAACTGAACTCAGGCCACCAGGCTTAGGCAGCAAGCATCTTTATCTGTAAGAGTGTTTCTTAAAGAAAAGTATAACCTCATTTTCTTAGTGTGCAAAATCAAACAACACTAAAAAAATAGTCCATGTGAGCTGCTTCATTAACATACTCTGAAAAGGAATTTTATCCTTCAGCATCTTTCATAACCTACCCTAGCTCGAAGTGTCTGCTCCACTACATTTTTTTTTAAAAAATAAATCCATAACTGCTGGTTCTCACAGTTACGTTGGGAGTGGCTAGTCCCCTGATACTATGTGAGGTTAGAGGAAGCCTCTGGGATTGTGTTGTGCAGAGGATGACTCCATCATTTCTTTCAAGGTAATTCTATGGAGGCCGTCCCCTCAGAGCTATAATCATCTTGCCTGTAGATGGAAATGTACAATCATAGCTTTAGATTATATGCACAAGGCAGAGGATACCACCAAACACAGGTAGAACCCGGGTAAGCCGCAGCAGCAAGCACCTGATATTCTAGGATAGGTCCTTTTTTCTCTGCCCTCACCCTTTAAAAATAAGATCAAATGTGTCACTAATAGTCTCTCTCTCTCTCTCTCTCTCTCTCTCTCTCTATATATATATATATATATATATATATATATATATATATATTTCTATCAGTACTGCTCTTTAGAGAATCA
>CABHPQ010167746.1:0-22797 GCA_902168405.1 Peromyscus aztecus | reverse complement strand
GGAACAGGGCTGGGCAGTGTATTCAGCAGGAGCAGAGGACACAGGCTGCTGCAGCTGCTCTAATGGCCCCTCTGCACAGCCAGGAGCACAGGTGTTGAGAATGAAGGGAGGAAGAACTCTCCAAACAAAGTGGAACATAAGCTTCACAAGGCTCGTTCTGTTCTCGTAAGGTTGTTATTTTTAGGATGCAAAATGCTAACCAGGGAGAGGGCACAGGGACCAGCCCACTCCACCCGTTTGTATTGTCTTCAGGATCCATGATACACCAGAAAGAAGTTTTCAGTTCCTTGAGGATAGAGAGCATTTATGATCAGAAAAGAAAAAACAAACAAACCAAACCAAAACAAAACAAACCCCAAAAAACATTCTTTTAAAGTCAGAGGAGAAAAAGATGTACACAGGGAAGAAGAGAGTTAAAGGCACACGCATGGTTACTGAGCTGCTTCGCAGGTTAAAAACAGGCTCATAAAGATTTAGAAAATTTCCTAAAATCAAATAAGAGAGACAGAATTCAGTAAGGTTGTGTGACAGTCCACAACTTTTTTTGCGACCATCAGCTAACAGAGGAAGATGGGGGATTTACTGTCGCAGAATTCTATAAAGTTTGTCTTACAGTGCACACACTGCAGACAGAGCATGCATACTTCATTCTAAAAGTTTAAGCCATTTTTCAGGCTGTATTCCTTCACAAGGCAGAGGCACTCTGCTGCAAACACCACTAGTCAGCTGCCTAGAACCCTTTCAGCTTGTTCCAAAGCCTGGGCCAGTCCTGCAGGAAGGGACTACAAGTTCCGGACTTCCTAATTCAACCAGGCACACCACAGCTCTGAACGGAGAGCAGCAGTAGACCACAGAATATTCTGTAGTCTGAGCAGGCTTAAGAAAAGCAAGCACTGGGGCTGGAGAGATGGCTCGGTGGTTAAGAGCACTGGCTGCTCTTCCAGAGGACCTGGGTTCAATTCCCAGCACCCACATGGCAGCTCACAGCTGTCTGTAACCTCAGTTCCAGGGGACATGACACTCTCACAAGGACATCCATGCAGGCAAAACACCAACACTCATAAAATAAAAGCTTCTAAAAAGGGAAAAAGAAAAAGCAAGTCTCCTACTACTGAAACATTAATCTGCAGAACTGGGATAATTTCACTAAGCAATTTAGCTATCAGTAATGATGCTAAGCCTTCAGAAGTGCATCCTGTTAATTCCTCAAATTTGTTCTTTCCCAGAAGTGGTATCACCTCATTATTCCCACATTTCCTTCATTTCTATTTCCTGCCTCAGCTACTACTGACTTCTCTTTAAAATATCTTCACTCTTCTCCCCCCAGCAAGGCCTATCTCAAAATAAATGAGGATAAGAATAGTATCTATAACAAGTATAATTCATTACATACATGTATGAAATCATTAAAGAGTAAATAAAAGTTAAAAACATGCCCAAGATTGGGCTAGTCAATATTTTATCATAGATAAGGGAGAGGCTCATCAGGCCCCATGCCTCCCTGAGGGACTACTGGCAGCTTATGGCTGCTGGGGGCTGGGGCTGGGGCTGGGGCTGGGGGCTGGTCACTTTCTTTAGTGGTGTAGCTCCTGATATGCTGCATATGCTACAGTAAATAACTTCCCACCCACGCTCATGGACAATTCTAATTCAATTCAATGGGTTTCTCTCAGATACACAAAGGCATCAAAGCAGGAGGGAGATTTGGAAAGAAAAAGGATTTCAGAGCAGCAGGAACAAGAGGGTAATGGAGGGGTGAAAATGATTAAAATGTATACGTACATGAATGAAACTATCAAAGAATAAAAATTTTAAAAATGACTACTTTTTGTTTTTGAGCCAGGGTCTCACTATGCAGCACTGATTGGTCTGGTATTAGCTATGTATGTAGAGCAAGCTGGCTTTGGGTTCACAGAGATTCACCGCTTGTGCCTCCTGAGTGCTAGGCCTAAAGGGGTGCACCACCACCACACCTGGCTAAGGAAATCAATTTTTAAAAGATGTGTTCATTTTATTTTACATGTATTGAGTGTACTGCCTACATGCCTGGTACCTGCAGAGTTCAGAAGAGGGTGTCAGGTCTCCTGGAACTGGAGTTACGTTATGGATGGTTGTAAACCACTATGTAGGTGCTGGGAGTCAAACCTGAGTCCTTTGCAAGAGCAACAATTGCTCTTAAAAGCTGAGCCAATTCTCCAGTCGAAGAATTAACATCTTAAAAACAGAATAGTATAGAGAGTAGTGTAGAGAATACTATCTACTTCTTATAGATGAAATAGACCTGGAGTGTTTGAAGTGTGTCTTGTATGTAGTAAACACCCTTAGTTCCTCTTTCCTACAGGGTGTCACATGTTCTGTGACACATATGCATCATTACAGGCTGAATTGTGCTCTGCCTCAATCTAGGCTGAAGCCCTAACTACTTTAGACTAAACTTTAAAGAGGTTTAAATGAGGTCACCCCAAACACTGGAAATATACAGACACAGGGCAGACAGCCACCTGAGGATACCACAAGGAAGCAGTTGTCAGGCTGGAAGTGGTGGTTCTGCCCTAGAATCCAAACTCCTGGAGGGAAGGGGCAGAAAGAGTCTAAGTTATGGGCCATCTGGGCTACAAAGGGAACCTTTCAAAAAAAATCAAAAAGAAATAAATAATCAAACACAAACAACAAGCAGCTGCCTTCGTTTCTTCAGGCTGCTGGAGCAGAACAGTGTAAACTGGACTCAGTGTCTCAGCCTACCCCGTCTTCAGGGGCTGAGACAGGAAGAGGTGCTGTGGGTTCAAGGACAGCAGGGTTGAAAAGTGAGAGCTCTAAAAAGACTGAAACAAAGCAAAGCAAACTAAACAACCCATCAGAAATCTTCATGGCTTATAAATAACCACCATTTCTTTCTCATATTTCTGAAAAGTCCAAGACTGTGGCACTGGCAGATCTGCTGAGAACTGTTTCCTTATAGGTGACACCATCTTACTGTGTACTCATGGGCTACAAAAGATGAGGTGTCTCTCTGTGGTTTTCCTTCCTGAGGACGCCTTGCCCATTCCTTACTGCTGTCACCTTGGGGTTGGTATATCACCACATGAATCCTGGGACATAAACACTCTGAGCACAGCAGTGGCTGTCTGTAAGCGAAGAGAGTTGTAAGAAACCAAATTTACCCATCAACAATCTTATCTTACATTTCTAGCCTCCAGAACTTTAGAATTTAATCTTCTGGGGCTAGGAATATAGCTCAGCTGGTAGAATGCCTGCATATGGAGAGGGAAGTGGGGACAGATGGACAAACCATGCACAAACGGGTGAGTGGGCACATCTAATCCCAGCATTTAGCGGGTGGAGGCAGGGGTGTCAAGAATTCAATGTCAGCTATATAGTGACTTCTAGGCTAAGCTGTTTAAAAAAAAGGGGGGGGAAGGTTTTTCTGTTTCTAAAGCCATTCAATTTACAATACTTTTATATTAGATATGACAAACAGTGAATATAATTGAGAAATTAATGGCTTGCCATTAAATTTGGTAGAATATCTGGACGAGGTTTTCATTTTTATGAGGCTGAAAATCATAGTGGTAAGAACACTGTGTTGAGTCTGGTTCAGCCACTTCTTAGTTAGGAAAGTGCAGGCAGGTAAAGTCTAAAGCTATGCCCAACAAAGGTCTAGGACCCAGTACTGTATGTGCCTGTTAGGACTAAATAAGAAAATGTACAGCACAACGTGGTGCAACATAACATTCAACCCATGCCTAAATGTTTCCTGAAGGAGAGATTGTATAACAACACTCTCAGCATCTAGTACTTGCTATCTCTGTCCAACCCAAGGAAAGATGGTGTACTGGCTGGTTTTGTGTCAACCTGACACAAGCCAGTCATCAGAGAGGAAGGAGCTTCAGTTAAGGGCATGCCTCCATAAAGTTCAGCTGTAAGGCATTTTCTCAATTAGTGATCAGTGGGGGGCAGGCCAGCCCACTGTGGGTTGTACCTTCCCTGGGCAAGTGGTCCTGGATTCTATAAGAAAGCAATCTGAGCAGGCCAAGGGAAGCAAGCCAATAAGCAGCAACTCTCCATGGCCTCTGCATCAGCTCCTACCTTCAGGCTCCTGCCTCATTTGCATTCCTGTCCTGACTGCCTTTGATGATGAACAGTGATGTGGAAGTGTAAGCCAAATAAACCCTTTCCTTCCCAACTTGCTTTTGGTCATGGTGTTTCATTACTGCAACAGAAACCCTAAGACAGGTGCTAACACAGAAATTAAGTGAATTTGTACTTACAGAGAGTAAACATTAGATTATACATTGGGGCTGGTAGGTCTGTCTCAGTGGTTCTCAACCTGTGAGTCACTACCCCTTTGGGGATCGAACAACCCTTTCACAGGGGTAACCTAAGACCATTGGAAAACACAGATATTTGCATTATGATTCATAACAGTAACAAAATTAGTTATGAAGCACAACAAAAATAATTTTATGGTGGGGGTCACCACAACATGAAAACTATATTAAAGGGTCACAGCAATAGGAAGATTGAGAACCACTGCTCCGTATGATTCCAAGTCATTCTGTCTCCACTTTATATTACTTCCCACAAAACCCATAGATTCTAATGTGTTGGCAGGGTACTTGCCCAATTCTTGCTTTCCGATACGTATATTTTATGGCTGAGGGGCCACAGGGACCAGGGCAATAGAGAATTAAATATCATCTTCAAAGCATCTTCCCACATATGAAAGAAAAACAAAAAGGAGAAACAAAACAAAGGCCGAACAATAAGCAGAGGAAGTTCTATCTTTGGTAATTCTATGGTTCTTCAAAGCAGACAGCCATGGTATAATGGCCTCCTAAGAATGCGGCACAAGTGATTTACATTCTCATATTGCAGTGTCCTGATCTGAACCAAAGAGTTCCAGTTGCTAAAGGATTATAACTTGTACAGCTATTGGACAAACTCTAATATCTAATTTTAGCACATAACTCACCCTGCTGTATTTAAGCCCAGTTAAATAAGCAAAGCATGTTCTCAATTGCTAAGTGATAGCTCTCATCTCATGCTGTACGTCTCCCACACCCTAACTCAGGAATCAGAGCACAGCTATGAAGTTATTTAAAGATATCCCATCAAGGCACTAGTTTTCACTATTTTCCTTAGTAAAACAATGAAGTAGTCATTTCTTCAGTCATGTGCTCTGTATCAAATTGCCTCGCAGAAGATGCTTAATTGTTTTATGTAAGCAATTAGTTTGCATATTTATTTTAGTTGTGTCAAGAAGAGACTAGTCCTAAGAGAACAATGCCAGTTTTGAAATGACTCCATAAGAATGACCACACGCACATTCCTACACTTAACTAAAAACAGAAGTCCATACCTGAGTGATGCGGTATGTTTTTCTAAGTAGAGCTAAGGTGATTGGTGAGAATTACTTTGCTCTAGCAGGTGTTTTTGCTACTTCACTAGTTTTGTACTGCAACAGGAATTTATTTTGCATGGTATTTAGATATTTGGGTTTTAAATATAGAAAGTTCAATAGTCAATCACTCCAGAAATGTTTAAAATACTTCTGTAAATCACAATACAACTCTGCAAACAGTTAACGGAATAAATCTGAAATCAATGGAATAAACAAGTTTGAAAGTTGTTTTAATTTTTTTTCATATTTAAATGAAATATAGACAGAATATAGTTTGAGACAAACAGAAAAGAAGAAAGGCCTTTCTTCTTTTTCCCAAGTTCAGGTGTAGTTACTTTCTGGGAAGACTCCCGCTTTATCACAAATTTACCAACAATCCAAATATTCTTCCAAAACAGACTAAAGGCTTCATAAAGATAATCCTTCCCATCACAGAGGTTGGAAAACCCTAGCTTCCCATCAACTTAGTTCCTCTCTGCACAAAGGAGATCAGTCAGAAGTAGAGGTGGGATAGACGGTAAGATTCTATTACTCTCTATTCTACTCAAATACCTAGTTATAGTGACCTTAAAGAGAAAATGGAAACGGTATATGAAAAATGCATTTCACCTAAGTTTCTATTACCTGGAAGGGCTGTTTGTTTGGTTTTAAAGTAAAGAAAGTTACTAAATTACACTATTTCTCTAATCAATACAATATAAACAAAAAATAATTAGCATTCTCCATCAAGGTGGTACAGTGAATTCATGCTTCAACTGATCCTATGTCTTATAAGGAAAATATTTAATTGGGGTAGCTCACTCACAGTTTCAGAGGTTCAGTCCACTATCATCATGGCAGGGAGCATGGCAACATGCAGGCAGACATGGTGCTGGAGTAGTAACTGAGAGTTCTGGACCTTGCAGGCAACAGGAAATGGACTGAGACACTGGGTGGTGGTATCCTGAGCACAGGCAACCTCAAAACCCGCCCCCACTGTGGCATACTTCTTCCAACAAGGCCACACCCACTCCAACAAAGCCACACCCCTCATATGAGATTATGGGAGCCAATTATATCCAAGCTACCACATCCTATATGCTCTAAACACATGATAATTACAGGTAAAACAGAAAGAAAAAGAAAGCCCAAGATCCATTTTCTCATAAAATAAAAACAGAAACACTAAGTAGTAAGCTGGATTAAGCTGCACACTACAAGGGTGTGGTCTTGAAGCAGCTAGTGATAACTGAAATTTTAGTTTTTATGTAACTACAACTTTCTACCCAAGATGGAGAACAAAGCCAGAAACTGAAACATAACTAACTTGACCAACCTTCCTGGGTTTTCCCAAAGCACCCCTGGTCTTCTCCCCACCACCTCCCCCCACAAAGGTCCTTTTAAAGTTAAAATGATAATTGGGCATTGTGGGAGTCCACAGAGGCTTCCTAGTGAAAACTTACTCAGGGTCAGAGAATCTGAGCTTGCTTTACCCAGCAGGGCTGTATAAGGAGATTATTTGACCACAGGCGTGGTTACCAGGTGTTTGGAAGTCTACACTTGGCTGTATGGTGTGCTTTGATCTTGCAAGGGGGAGGTCTTTTGCCTCTCCCCTTGGCAATTATAAAAAGTTAGGGCTGTTGGGTACTGACCCAGGCCCTCCCAAAGCTGTCCTGCGCTTCTGCCTTTCTTCTCCTCATCTAGGTCTCTCTTTCTAACTGATATTTTCTTATCCCTCTCTCCTCCACCTAAGAACCCTTCAATAGGTGGGAGTAGGCTGGAGCTGGTCTCCCCCAGACTCACACAGGGCATGGTGACTCTTGTCTGTAATTCTTGTTTGGAAGACTGAAACAGGAAGATTGAGCTCACCGCCAGCCATCTCTCCACTTCCATACCCTATTTCACAAAACCACATCTAAACCAGGTAAGGCGGTGCAGTCCTTTAATCCCAGCACTTGGGAGGCAGAGGCAGGCAGATCTCTGAGTTTGAGGCCAGCCTAGTCTACACAGTAAGTTCCAAGACAGAGAAATCCTGTCTCAAAAAGCCAAAACCAAAACAAACAAACAAACACACCAAGGTCTGGGATATAGCTCATTGGTAAAACATCTGCCTAGCATGCACAAGATAATGGTTTTACTGCAAAAATAAAATAAAAGATTTTTTCAGACAAACACGTTAGAAAATTTGTTACTGAGCAGACCTGAACTTTAAGACATTATAAATTTTTCAGGTTAAGGAAAATGTAAGATGAAAAGGCAAACATACACAAAGTAATGAATACTGGAAATGTCTATCACTGTCTGTCACTGAGGAAGTCAGGACAGGAACTCAGAAAAGGAACCTGGAGGCAAGAGCTGATGCAGAAGCCACGGGGGAGTGATGCTTACTGGCTTCTTCTCATGGCTTGTTCAGTCTGCTTCGCCCCCCCACCCCCAGACAGGCTGTTGTTTCTCTGTGTAGCTTTGCACCTTTCCTGGCACTCACTCTGTAGGCCAGGCTGGCCTCGAACTCACAAAGATCTGCCTGCCTCTGCCTCCCGAGTGCTGGGATTAAAGGTGTGTGCCACCACCACCCAGCTCAGTCTGCTTTTTTATGGAACCCAGAGCTACCAGCCCAGGGGTGGCCCCACCCACAATGGGGTGAGCCCTTCACATCAATTACTAATTAAGAAAATGTTCTACAGGCTTGTCTACAGTCCAATCTTATGGAGGCATATTCTCAGTTGAAGCTCCCTCCTCTTAGCTGACACTAACTTGTGTGAAGTTGACAAAATTATCTAGCACATCATCCCAAAACTTAAACAAACACAGTACAGGATTATAAAAGAGTCGCATGAGGCTGGGAATATAGCACAGTGGTAGAGCACTTGCTTACCATCCTCAATCCCAAATAGGTTAATTATAATAACAAAAAATCTAAAATAATCAACATTACAAGGATCATTTAGCCCACATAGCAGGCTTGTTGGTTCATGCCTCTAATCCCATCACTTGGGAGGCAGAGGCAAGCTGGTCTGTAAGTTTGAAGCTAGCCTAGTCTATATAGTGAGTTCTCGGCCAGTCAGGGCTACAGAGTGAGACCCTGCCTCAAAGACTGTACCTTTGAGATTTCTACCTATCTATCAATCTATCTATCTATCTATCTATCTATCTATCTATCTATCTATCCATCCATCCATCCATCCATCCATCCATCCATCCACCCACCCACCCATCCATCCATCCATCCATCCATCCATCCATCCATCCATCCATCCATCCATCTATCTATTTGCAGTTACTATGACAAAAGCTACTTCTTGGAAAGCTCAAGGACTTTTCCAAAGGTCAAGCCATGGCTTAAGAAGTCTTGGTGATATTTTAGCTTTTGTATATGTATTAGCTGGTTCCTAAAATGATTTTCTTATGTGCTTCCAAGAACTCCTAATAGTGTATTTATCTAAAATGCCTATCAAGCATCAAGGCCAAACGAAACAACACCTGTCTCCTAGGTCAGGCAGATAGCTTTATTTCTTGTGCAATTTAGGGTGAGACGCTCCTTTCTTATACAACCTTACTAATAGACCCCTAACTTCTTACCTAACCACTTCTAGGAATGTAGACTAAGCACATAGATCCCCTTTTTGATATACTAACTAGTCATTAACACTCCGTTAACCTCCTCTTTTATCACTCCCATTTTGGGTTGTAAAAGAAAGTCTAATGGTCACTGCCTGAGGAAAATTCTTACCTGCCTTTATGACCCTGTAAGGATTCAAGCCTGGTGACCTTGCTGTGCCAGAGGATTGCTATCACTTGGGTTTATACCTGGATTCCTGAGAGACTTGGAGAGAACTGAGAGAATAAGGAGATGGAGAGGAGTAGAGCGAGGAAAAAAGAGAATGGAAGAACTAGATGGGTAAGAACTGGAGAGTAATGGACTAGATGGGAAGAACTAGATTGAAGGGCAAAAAGAGAATACTAGAGGAACAAGATGGAAGATGAGGAAGAACAAGATGAGAAAGAAGGAGATGGGAGAGGAGCTAAGATGGGAAGGAACTAGATGGATGAGAACCTAGATGGGGCAGAACTAAGATGAAGGAATTAAGATAGAACTTAGAGGGACGGCAGATAAATGTAGAGAGAAATCAGGCACGAAAGCTAGGCATGAGAGCAGAATAGAAACTGTGTAGAGAGAGAACTGACACAGAATAAAATAGTGTATGGACTAAGGAGTTTTGTGTACATAGACTCATTTCTTTTCATCAAAGATTAAATTATCAGCTGGTTGTAGATTCTTCCCAGACCCTGGGAGGGGACTATCGAGGGGCTGGACCCCCTTAGCCCCTGATATCTTTCTACCAACCGACCTACCTACCTACCTACCTACCTATTCATTCACCTATCTACCTACCTATCTATAGAATAGAGAGCACATCACCAAACATATAACTGAACTGATCCATGTTAAGAGATTGGAATCAGAAACATAGTATAAACTGGGGAGCTCACAAGTAGGGAACAGACTTAAACAATGCATAAGACAACTATTTTACGGTATTTTAAATTATTGTTGAAGTATTAAGGTGTGATCTAGAATCACATTGAAGACTTTTACAGTGCTCTTAACATTTTAAACATGAACATGATATTTTCACATTTAAATAATACATGCTAGTAAAAGATCAATCATCAGGCAGGTTAAAACGATCATAAATGTGTGTGATCATAACTTACTGGGTAGAAGCTCCCTGGCACCTTTAACACTAACGTTTTTTAAACCCTTTTCCAGTTTCTTGGAAACCTGAGCTAGCTATAACTCACTATTACCTACATGAGCAGAACTTGGATATCACAAATGCATACATATTGTGTAAGATACATACATTTGCTTCAGTCAGAAGGATGCTCATAGGAATAAACTTATCTTTTTTTTTTGAGACACATTCTTACTATGTAGCTCTAGGAGGAGGACCTAAGTTCCATCTCCAAAACCCAAATGAAACAACAAAGTCAGGTGTGGTAGCTCACACTTGTAGTCCAAGCACTGAAGAGGTAGAGACAGCCAGCCTACCCTACTTGGTGAGCTCCAGGTCAATTCAGCACGCAAACTGGACAGCACCTAGGGAACCACAGATCTGAGGCTGTCCTTGGGCCTCTATATACACAAGTACACACATGTATACACACACGGTGGGGAGGAAGAGAGGAAGAGAGGGAAGGAAGGAGGGAGGGAGGGAGAGGGAGAGGGAGAGGGAGAGGGAGAGGGAGAGGGAGAGGGAGAGAGAGAGAGAGAGAGAGAGAGAGAGAGAGAGAGAGAGAGAGAGAGAGACTATGAACAGAGACAAACAAAACAGCAAGATGGAGATAAACCCAGTCATGTCAATAATTACATTAGCTGCAAATGAACTAAGCATACTAATTAGGCAGAAATGTCAGACTAGACAATGAAGCACTGTGTACTATCATTAAGAAATATGTTTTAAACATAAAAGCACAAATTAAAAGCAAAAGGATAGGTAAAGATACATATTTTAAACTTTGGTCATAACGAAGATGAACTAGTGGCTATTAGCAAAGTATACTTTAGGTCAGAGGATAGGCATTGCCAGAAATAAAAAGAAATATTTCACAATGGGAAAAGGGTCAATCATCAGGAAAATATAACCATTCTAAATATTCATCTACCTAACAAAGCTTCAAAATACAAATAAAAGCTAATACAACTGAAAGGAGGTATGATAAACTTAGTCATAGAAACTCCAGTTTCTTTGATCGATAAAGTAGTTGACAGAACAAACATACAGAAAATCAACAAAGACATGGAAGAATTCAGTAATATTATCAAACAACTCAGCCTATTTGATGTTACAGAACACACCATTCCACAACTGCTGTATACACATTTTCTTTTCAAACATTCTTCATATTCATACTGACTGTCTACTGTGTCAGTATACAAGTCTCAAAATATTTAAAAGAATTGGAATTATAAAAACAGTTCTTATTTTAAAATGTAATTAAGTTAGAAATCAAGAAAAATAGAAACTAGAAATCAACAAAAATCAAGAAAAGTTTTCTATAAAAATCTAAAATATTTGGAAATTAAGCAACATTTTGTTTTTAGGCAGGGTCAGTCTCACTAGCAGCCCTGGATGACCTGGATATGTAGAGTAGGCTGGTCTTGAACTCACAGAGACCTGCCTGCTTGTGCCTGCTGAGTGCTAGGATTAAAGGCATACACCAACCATAAAGTTCCACCAACATGACTGCTTAAGTATGAGCTGAAGGACAGCACCAATAGACATGCCAAAGTGGATGGGGCAAAGCTCATGAGGCCTCAACCCTACACAAAGACAAATAAGGAATGCTCAGAGTGGGAGAAATGGAAGAGCACACAAACTCGTTATCCAAAACCAAATGATCAGCCCTGAAAATGTACATATAAACAACATTATATGAACTAAGCAGATTATATTTAGGAATATATATTTATACGCACATATGTATGGAACAACAATTCATGAAAAAGAGGCCATAAATTTGAAAGCAAATAAGGAGGGGTACATGAGAAGGTTTGCAGACACAAAAGGGAAGGGATAAATGTTATAATTATAATCTCAACAATAAGAGAAAAAATGGACAAAACCATTTATTTTTATGTGTGGACACACCATGCCATGAGCATTGGAGGTCAAAGAAAAATGTGTGTATAAGATGGTTCTTTCGCCGGGCGTTGGTGGCACACGCCTTTAATCCCAGCACTCGGGAGGCAGAGGCAGGTGGATCTCTGTGAGTTCGAGGCCAGCCTGGGCTACCAAGTGAGCTCCAGGAAAGGCGCAAAGCTACACAGAGAAACCCTGTCTCGAAAAACCAAAAAAAAAAAGATGGTTCTTTCCTTTTTTCAAGTAAGTTCCAAAGTTCAAACTCAGGTCATCAGGTTTGGTGGCAGTGTCTTTCTTTACCAACTGAGGCGTCTGGCCAGCCCTGAGGTACATAATTCTTTCATTGTGTATTTCTCTTAAACTATATAGGAGAAGACACCCATAATTCCTAGAAAAGGGAATGCTTAGGTTAGGCCATCTGAAGCTAAACACATGAATTCTATGAAACAGAAATGGTGAAAAAAGATGAGAACAAATTCAATTTGCTTTATTTTCCCAAGTCATTTTCTAGTCATACCTTCATAAAAACAGATTTGTTCTTCAACAGTGTTTATAGACTACTTGCTATGTTCCGGGAATATACTAGTAACCTGTGAGGGAGGTACAAAGGGGTGAAAATCCCATACTGCTTATGGATCTTAGAGCAGATGAGACATACCATGAATAACTAATAAGTAAAAATGTATTGTATTTTACAGGATGGTGATAATGGTAATAAGAGAAAATAGAACAGGGAGGAGGAGAAAATAATTTCTCCCCCAAGCCCCACAAGTGACAGAATCCAGTTCCTTCCTATATGCTGGGCAAGTGTATTTACAGTGAGCTATACTTTCAGAGTTTGCAAGCAGCAAAGACTTCATTGATTATGTGATATTTGAGGAATACTGAAAATCAGGAAGAAGATGTGAAAATTTGGGCCAAATATTGGGAGTATACCTGGGAATTCAAGAAAAAATAAAGAAGCTGGTATGGCGTGTGCAGAAAAAGCCAAAGGAACACAGCATGCATTGTTAGGGAAAGAGGTCAAGGAAGACCAAGTAAGGTTTTGTAGGACTTCAACTTTTACACTCAGTAAGTGTGAGGCCTCCAGAAGGTTCTGAGCAGAAAGGTGAAATGACAATCTTAGATACTAACAATATCATTCTGGCTGTCATGATGAAAATATGTCAAAGGTGAAGGGAACTGAAAGGATACTAGATAGACTACTGCAAGAATCCCAGATAACTGGAGCTGGAGAGATGGCTCAGTGGTTGAGTGCACACTACTCTTACAGAAGATCTGAGTTTGGTTCCTAGTACCCACAATGGGCAGCTCACAATCACTTATAATATCTAACACATCTTCCTCAGGCACCTACACTTGTAGAATAGAATATTTGTTTAAGTAAAGATGTGTTACATTTGTTTGTGTTGCAGAATAACTGTTTAACTATGTAAAGATGTGTTGCATTTGTTCCATTACATAAAGGTATGTTGCTTTTGTTTAACTATGTAAAGATGTGTTGCTGTTTTTCTTTGCCTGCCTAAGCCATCTGATTGGTTTAATAAAAAGCTGAATGGCCAATAGCTAGGCAGAGGAGGGATAGGCAGTGGTGGGCAGAGAGAAAAGGGAATGCCAGCCAGCCAGCCAGCCAAGGGCTAGTCAGCCAGGGGCCAGTCAGTCAGACATGGAGGAAGCAGGAAAGCAGGATGGACAGTATGTAGAAAAGGTAAATGAGCCCCGGGCAGCACATTAATAGAAATGTGTTAATTTAAGTAAAAAACAAACAAACAAAAAAAAACCAGCTAGAAACAAGCCTAAGCTAAGGCCAAGCATTCATAATTTTTTTTTTTTTTGGTTTTTCAAGACAGGGTTTCTCTGTGTAGCTTTGTGCCTTTCCTGGAGCTCACTTGGTAGCCCAGGCTGGCCTCGAACTCACAGAGATCCACCTGCCTCTGCCTCCCGAGTGCTGGGATTAAAGGCGTGCGCCACCAACGCCCGGCTGCATTCATAATTAATAGTAAGTCTCTGTGTCTTTATTTGGGAGCTGGTTGGGGGCCCAGAGAAAATTTCAATGACATGCACTTATGTGCACATACTCCCTCCCCCACCACCATACTACACACACTAAATAAAAATATGGGCTAGAGAGCTAGCTCAGCGGTTAAGAGAGCTTACTGATCCTCCAGAGAACCCGTTTGGTTTCCAGCACTCATGTCAGGTGGCTTACAAATGCTTGTAACTCCAGTTCCAGAGGGTCTGATGTCCTCTTCTGGTCTCTTTGGGTACCCACCCACTCATACAGAACATACACAGGGGCTGGGGTAGAGAGCAGACAAAGTCTGGAGTGAATGTGTATTGTTGAAATGAGCATGGCCATGTCAAGGATGCCAATGCCTCAGACCCCTCTCCCTGCCTCAGGCTCAAGAGAATGGCAAGGCCTTCCCCTAGTCCAAGTATGGATGCTGACAGTGTGTGTGGAAAGTATCAACCACAGCTTCTTCCTCAAGAATGAATATAACCAGAAAATACCCCTTTACAGATACACCCTCCACACACACCAAAATTAGCTAACCTGCCTCTTCAGTTTGCTGAATATAATAAACATGCTCCTTGTTCACATTGCATATAATAAACATACCAAGTTTCTGGGCTGCTGATGGTATATCTCCATCAGAGTGTATGATCCATGGGTCTCAGCTTTTTATGAGTATCTTAGTTAGGGTTTCTATTGCTGTAAAGAGACACTAAGACCAGTGCAACTCTTATAAAGGAAAAACATTTACTTGGAGTGGCTTGCTTACAGTTCAGAGCTTTAGTCCATTATCGTCATGGCAGGAAGCAAGGCAGCATGCAGGCAGACATGGTGCTGGAAAAGGAGCTGAGAGTTCTTACATCTTGACCTGCAGGCAATAGGGAGTGGTCTGAGACTTGGCTTAAACATGTGTGAGACTTCAAATCCCACCCCCACAGTGACACACTTCCTCCAACAAGACCATACCTACTCCAACAAAGCCAAAACCTCTTCCTAATAGTGCTACTCCTTATGACCTTATGGGGGTCAGTTACATTCAAACTACCACAATGAGTCTGTTGTCTCTTCATTCCCTGTTGCCCAAGTCAGGTTGATCCCAAAGCTGTGCCAATCACCACACACAGGCACATAAACAAAAATAAAAATAACCTTAAAAATAAATCTTAAAAACAGAATCCTAGAAAACTGACTTGTTTCTAGCAAGGTGGTTTCTAGCTCATTCAGATGAGAGTGATGATGCAGGAGAGTGGAGAAAGTTGCTAAATCACAATCAGTAAGTAGGGTGAGTACGAGACCTAATGTATGAATTGCAGAGCTGCAGAGCTAGGAACACTTCATTCACAAGGGGGAAAGGGCAGACAATTCAGATGTCGGTAGGCGACTCATGCAGTGGTTGTAGTGAGGTGGTTTCTCTAAGTTTTTTTTCTGATTATTCCTTTTTCTCACGGACATAGGAAGCAAGGGGTGAAAAACGAGAAAGTATTGGTGCTTGAGGAAGGTATGATGTAGTGCATTACAAAAACAGGAGAATGAACGGATTAGATGTGCTATGCTTGCTCTTTAAGCCTTAGATACAAGTGAAACAGTCCTCTAACAGTTTGCTTCTAAATTTCTGCACATATAGAAGCAATTATCAATATTTATTCACTTTTTATTATGCATATGCTACTCCAGGGAGAGAGCAAATCTTGTCTGTCCTAATGTAAGGGTGAATGTGCTCAGATATATAGAGCTAAGTGAATGGGACATTGGCCAGTTTGCAGCTCAGTGTGCACGTGCAGAACTGATGTTTTCTGCGTTGAATTACTTCCTTATTACAAGATGACCTAAGAAAAATCAGGGCGTTAAAAATCTAGATGGGTTTATTATTATGTGTACTTCCATTTACTCTAAGATTACGACAGAAGTGAAAACCTTAAGGAGGAAATTAATGTCAGAGGGAGGAAAATGCTTACTGTAAGGGGCTAGAAGATTAAAAATGTTTTCAGAAATACCATGAGGCTTTTTTTTTTCTTTTTGGTTTTTTGAGACAGGGTTTCTCTGCGTAACAGCTCTGGCTGTCCTGGAACTTGGAACTTGCTTTATAGACCAGGCTGGCCTCAAACCATGAAGCTTTCAAATAGGCAACTCACATAGAAATCTTAAAGTGGTGTGCATTTTCATATCATGTAAGTATTTCTAATAAAAGTACTCTCCAATAAAGAAGGATGTAAACTGTCATACACATGCTGTGTACTTATCAACATCAAAAATCCATAAAAAATCTACTATGAGGTTATACAGATATTAATTATCAGTTAATGCCCTTGTGCTGATACAATTCAGGAAAATAAGAAGGTAGTCTTGGTGTTTTATAGACAACATGTCCTAAATCTTATTCTCTATTTGAAAAAAGTAATTCATGCCTAAATTTCACCATTATTGGAAGCCACATTAATTCATATTTCCTCCTCTATCTGTCTGTCTGTCTGTCTGTCCCTCTGTCTGTCTCTCTGTCTCTGTCTCTCTTCTCTATGAAAGGTTATTTAATAGAAATTAGGCAAATTCCCATGAACAATTGCTGTTTATGTTCAGAAAATATGTTAAAGAATAATCATCATGAATACTGACAACCAATCAATAACTCAAAAGACTCATTAAACAGTTTTGGGGACTATACCTGAAACATAATTAAGCAAACTCATTTGGTTCTTAAAAATATATTCATTTAAAGGTCTAAAAAAGCTATTTCTCTTATTCTTAAGGATAGAGAAAAGCAATTATAATTCTTAGGTAGAACTGTTTGTTTTATTGACTCAAATTTCAACTTTGAGTTTATTTTCTAATGGTTTTCTACAAGTTTCCACTACCAGACAATGTCCATGTAGCCATTTCCAGGAACGTTTGACTTATCCATGTCTAAATAGTTTGAGAAATACAAAATGAACGTGAATGATAGAAATATTCTAATTAGATACAATTTATGCATATAAGGGCCAGAAGACTGCACATTTAATAATGGAGGCCCTTTATTCCCCTCGAAATTTCTCTGTGGATTAAGAATGTTCCAGAGAAAATGGGGGGCAAGAAATAAGCATCTGTTCCGTTTTCAGTATGAGGTGGATCTAGCAGCAGCAGCAGCAGCAGCGGAGAGCCACGGAGAAGGAAGCAGGGGGCCCAGGTCTCCCCTAGCTGGCAGCTGGAGCCTGCTTGTCTCACTGCTCTCAGGCCATCCTAGAGTTGAAGGGTACAGGCAGCCTGCTCTATGACAAGCAATACAGTCCATGAGGTTTTTGTTTTGTTTTTCAAGACAAGTGTTTCTCTGTGTAACCCTGGCTGTCCTGGAACTTGCTCTGTAGACCAAGATGGTCCTGAGATTCTGAGTGCTGGGATTAAAGGCATGCACCGCCATCGCTCAGCCAGTCCCTTGAGATTTGATGATGCAGTCACATAACCACAACAATCAAGACAGAACAGTAACGGGCTGGAGAAACAGCGCAGCAGTTACAAGCACATACTGCTCTTCCAGAGAACTGAGTTTCTGTTGCCAGCACCCAAGCCAGGAGATTCATAACCTCCTGGAACTCCAGCTCCAGGGGGCCTGACACCCTGTTCTGGTGTCCATGTACACACAGAGAGAGACACACATAAATAAAAACAAACCTTAAGAAAAAAAGACTGAACAATTTCATCACCCACAAAAACTTCCTTCTGTTAAATTGCAGTTAAGAGGCACTTACCTCCCCCTTACAATCATTCATGTTTTCTAGCCCTATAGTTTTCCTTTCTCTATAATACTACACAAGTGGAATCACACACTTACCTTTGGGTCTAGATTCTGTCACTTAGCTTACTACACCCGTGATTCATCCATGTTAATTTGGTTCTTTGTATTGCTCAGTAGTATTCTAGTCTATGAATAAACACTGTGTACATGTTTATTGTTCTAGTCACCAGCTGGAGGTCAATAACATTATTCTCAGCTTTTGTTGGTTATAAAATTGCTATTAATACTGACTTTCAGGTTTTAGGGAAAACATGTGGAAGAGAGATTTGCTTCTAGAAAGCATCTTTTTTAAATGGCTACATTAATATATGATTAATAAATAAAATATATAATTTTAATATAATGAATACAATATATTCATATACATATGTACTCACTCATTCTATTTAAAAGATTAAGATACTGTATTTAAGCAACGGCACCTTAGTTATGGTTATTACTGGTTCTAGTTCTCAAGAAATCTGCTTTTAACCAAGTCAGGCATGTAAGTTACCTCTAATTTTCCTATCATTAACAATGAGGTTTTTTGTTTTTGTTTTTTTTCCCCTCTGCTGATCTGTTATTTTATGAGACAGGATCTTATGTAGCCTGGGCTTGTCCTGCAAGTCTGATCTTACCGTAGCTACCTCACAAATGCTGGGATTACAGGTGTATGCCACCACACCTGGTTAAGTTTTTGTCTTTTCTTCAATTCAGTCATCAAAGACCATCTGCTATCCGCTAGTTGAAATTCCCTCCTCCCAGATGACTTTAGTGTCAAGCTGACAAACACAACAAAACAAAACAAAACAAAACAAAACAAAAACAAAAACCTGCACACTTACTGATGCAGGAGAAATTCTTGTGGGCCAAAGACTCCTCTGACAACTTCAGTTCTTTAGGATTTTAATTTGCATCCTCCTGAGTTACCATCTTGAGGGCAGGCTCCTTCCTGAGTTACACTATTTGACCAGAAACTCTTCCTCTGACAGTCTTAGTACCACCAGTTGCAGGATTGGTGTCCTTGAAGGATTTTACTTGATATTATTTGAGAATTGCCTCTTGGGTGTACTACAGTTTGAATCTTCAATGTTCCCCCCAGACATTAAAGGCTTGGTCACCACCCCAGGCTCTGTTAAGTGGTGGAGCCTTGAGGAGGTGAGGCTGAATGGAAGGAAGGTTTAAGGCCATATGCTCCAAGGGGATCATGGAACACAGAATCCTTCTTTCTTTGCTTCTTAGCTGCCGTGAGAGGAGTAGATTGCTCAACAATGTGTTTCCTATCATTTTGTGCTTGCCTTACAGCAGACCCAAAGGTAATGGTGCCAAATGGCCATGCATTGAAACCCTAAAACTATGAGCAAAAAATAAACATTTTCTCGGTTAACTCAAGTATTTGTCACCGTAAGAGAAAGCTAACATAAATAATAAACTAGGGTTACTAGATGCAAGATGTTATGAAGTTTCCAGGGCATTCAAGTGGGACTCCAGAATAACAGGTAGAACACGGAATGTGCTTTTGTTGACATGATGTTTAGTGGTGTCAACCCGAGAAAATCTACAATCACCTGGAAGATGATGGGCCTCTAAGCACATCTATCGGGGTTTAACTTGATTATGTCATTTGAGGTAGAAAGACTTGCTCACCCTGAGTGGCACCATTCCAAAGGCTAAGAGAAAAGGAGAAAAGGAGCAGATAGTAGCAGACATGCATTCAATGCTGTCTTCTTATGACTGTGGATGAAAAGTGGCTAACTGCTCCAAGGCTGTTCTATCTAAGGTCTTTGGGAAGGTGAGATTCACCATGCTGTAGGACGTTTAGTTGACTCAATGTATACTTGATTTTCCTAGCATTAGGACTACTGACATTACTCCCACTGGGTTATATTACTGCTTCTGCTTCTGGGAAAGGCAGTCAGCTTTGGGAGCCTGCAGTCAGGAACTCACAAATACACACATTCTCTGGCTGCCATGCAAGGTTGGAGCCTATGAGCAGACAGGATAACCTACACACCACATCAGCACTTGAAGATTCACATGATCTAATATTATCATCGATAGTATGGAAATGGTTTTCACTGCTAGAAGGAATAGGGCTGGTTTATTTCAACTAAATCATTTTATGAATTATTCTGGGGGGTGGTTACATGACCTATTTAGGGTCAAAGAACACTGTAATACTTAGAATTTCTAATTCTGAAGGGGGTCTTATTTTCACCTACTACACTTTCTGAACCCTGCCCATCTTGTTCTAGCCATGAAGCATTTGCTCTACAGATCTTTGTATTTTACATATATGTTCAAAATAAGGAAATCATTAACACAGTTCTGTACCTCCAAAGTCTTGCTCAGAGCATTTTGAGAAGTAGGAATTGAAGGTCAAATTGGATTCATGGAACAGGCTGGCATGCCAGAAGCAGTGGAGCTTATCTTTCTGCTTCCATTTCCCACTCTCAGGGAGTCTAAAAAACGGTTTATTGCTCACAGGTTCCTGATGAGCATTATTTCAGCCACATGACTTTTACACCAGTTTGTTAATAATTTAAGATCTATGCTTATATTCCAATTTTTGTTTTAATTCAAGTTTATTTATTTATTTATTTATTTATTTATTTATTTATTTATGGTTTTTCAAGGCAGAGTTTCTCTGTGTATCCCTGCTGTCTGAAACTAGCTCTGTTGACCAGGCTGGCCTCAAATTTATAGAGAGCTGCCTGCTTCTGCCTCCCAAGTGCTGGGATTAAAGGAGTTTGTTTTTTTGTGGTCTTAGACATATATTAACCAAAATTTTCCTATGTCAGAAATTTACTTAAAGATGAAAATAATTAGACGCTAACTTTTATGTGTATGTGGCATACGCATATGTGTGTGCTGATGCATGTGTATACAGTTATGCCTGTATGTGGAAACTAGAGGTCAATGTTGGGTATCTGCCTTGATCACTCTCCACCTTATTTTTTCAGACAGGGTTTCTCACTGAATGTGGAGCTCACCAACTCAGATAGACCAGCTTGTCAGAGGGCTCCAGGAATTTCCTGTCTCTATTTCCCCAGTGCTGGGATTATGCCTACCTTTTTCTTTTTCATTTTTCTTTATTAAGAAATTTTCTACTCACTCCTCATACTATCCACAAACCCCCTCCTCCCTCCTCCCACCCCCAGCCCTCTTTCCCAAGCCACCCCTCAACCCCACATCCCCCAAATCGAGGTCTCCCATTGGGAGTCAGCAGAGTCCAGCACACTGAGCCTAGGCAGGTCCAAGTCCCTTTCCACTGCACCAAGGCTGTGCAAGGTGTCACACCACAGGCACCGGATTCCAGAAGCCTGCCCATAGACCAGGGACAGATCCCGATCCCCCTGCCTTGGTGCCCCCCAAACAGTTTGAGCCAAACAACCGTCTTCCGTATCCAGAGGGCCTAGTCTAGTCCCATGGGGGCTCCACAGCCACCAGTCCACAGTTCATGAGTTTCCACTAGTGTGGTCCATCATCTCTGCACGTCCTCCCATCATGATCTCGACATCCCTCGCCTGCAGTATCTCTCCTCTCTCTCATCAATTGGATTCCCGGAGCTCAGTCTGGTGCCTGCATGCCTACCTTTTTACATGTGTGCTGGAGGTCTGAACTCAGGTCTTCATATTTTATTTGAATAGCAAGCAAGCATTTTACCAACAGAGCCAACTTTCTAGCCCACAGAAGCCAAATTTGAGAAAAACATGAATTTTAAAGCTTAATACCTACTACTTTTGTTGAGAGAGCTAAAGACTTATCACAGACATCATCCTTAATATATGAGGTTTTTGACTCCCTAACTCACCCTGACAGAGGAACAACTTCAGAGTGGTATGTACAGAGTATATTCATCTATCTCTTCAATCTGGGAGGTCCTGTTACTTTTGCTGAGAAAGCTTAAGACTTAACATGGCAGATATGATCTCTATGGCAGAATCTGATTCCTATTCTTAGAAGGGAAAACATGTTGTGATAGTCCCTAGTATTTCAGTTCAAAGGAGGCATTTTCTCATTGTAGTGGATAGATTTCTTTTAAATATGATGAATTAGGTGAATTACTAAAAACTGACTCAAGAAGCTAACAGGCATCTTAAGATTGTTTTTAAAGGATTTATTTTAATTTTTGATTTTGTATATGTGTCTGTGTGGGTGTATATGCATGTAAGTGCAATTGCCCTGGAAGGTCAGAAGAGAGTGCTGGATCCCCCGGAGCGGAAGTTACAGGTAGTTGCAAGTCCCTACACCTTGGGGATGATGGGAGCCAAACTTGGGTCCTCTGCAAGAGCAATACTTAATCACCGAGCCATCTCTCCAGCTTGGTTAAGATGATAAGAAACACAGAAATGAGACATCTCTATCACACTCTCCCCACAAGATTCAGGGGTCATTAAGGAAGAGGGGCAGGAAGACTGAAGAGCAGAGGTGGTGGATGACTACAGAGAGACAGTGTTTTCCAGACACAAGGCAGAGGCACACAATGTAACAGCATGGGAAAGACCTGTGCAAGCTCAACCACACAAATTCTCACCATGGAGTGGGGGAGGTGGGCATAGAGTCCCTTACCTAGTGAAGGAGCTCTATTTGATAATTGTTGGGAGATGGAAAATAATGTTTTTTCTTTCTTTTTTTGTTTTGTTTTTTTGAGAAAGAATTTTTCTGTGTAGCCCTGGCTGCTGTGGGATGTTCTGTATGGCAAATATGTTGCTAATAAAACACTGATTGGCCTGTGGTTAAGCAGGAAGTATAGGCGGGACTAACAGAGAGAATAAAAAGAACAGGAAGGCGGAGGGAGACACTGCCAGCCGCCACCAGGACAAGCAGCATGTAAAGATGCCGGTAAGCCACGAGCCATGTGGCAAGGTATAGATTTATGGAAATGGATTAATTTAAGATATAAGGACAGTTAGCAAGAAGCCTGCCACGGCCATACAGTTTGTAAGCAATATAAGTCTCTGTGTTTACTTGGTTGGGTCTGAGCGGCTGTGGGACTGGCAGGTGAAAGAGA
>CABHPQ010167744.1:1195-32324 GCA_902168405.1 Peromyscus aztecus | reverse complement strand
TGCCGTTAAGAGACATTTTATTTTCTTATGTAACTCTGACCTAATACAGTGAAACTCAAATTTATATTTTCTTCTAAAAAGAGAAGAAACCTGGAGCGTAGGTAACCTTTGAAGGATTCAGGAGGCCCTTCTGTTCATTTGCCAAGTGTTAAAATCGCTGTGGTGAAAGAGCCTCACAGCATTCCACTGGTCCTTGCCTTTCCAAGGCTGAGAGAGAATTGATTCCTTTCACACTCTGTGGACTCCTGGCATGTCACATGATCTCGGCGGCGGTAAGCTCTTTAGCTGTGAACTTTGACTCACAGCAAAGCCCACTGAGTAATTGTGACTGTTACTTGCTACATGCTGGATGTGTATGTGTATAGATGTAAAACACCGAGATATATAATGATCTTCTTTATTCTCTATAACTAACTTACTTTCTCTTTTCCTGAAACATAGTTTCAAGAAACCCATACTGGCCTTGAAACCTTGAACTTCTGACTCTGCCTCCTGACTGCTTATTGTCATTTCAGTGATGATGGTGACACTGGCCTTGTAGTACAGTTCCTTTGCTCTTCACCTCTGAGGAGCTAGGACTAGGGTGAACCCCAGCAAACTGGAGGTAAGGTCTCTATGAAATACATACAGGGGATTGTTGGCGAGGCCTCATGTAGGTCATGCGGAAGGTGGTCAATGCTTTTCCAGGGTTCTTGTTACTTCCGGTGTGGAGGAAACACAGAGCTATTTCGATTGTGTTTGACAATCTTTTCCTATTTTGTAGTAGTTGAGGCAG
Source organism: Peromyscus aztecus (assembly GCA_902168405.1). Lineage (NCBI taxonomy): Eukaryota > Metazoa > Chordata > Mammalia > Rodentia > Cricetidae > Peromyscus > Peromyscus aztecus. Next base: position 31,549 of record CABHPQ010167744.1, on the reverse strand, counting down.
CAGGGATCTCCAAGAGACAAAAGCGCCTATCTCCTGAATACCACATTTCCAATTATCAAGACATCCGGGGCTGGAGAGATGGCTCAGTGGTTAAGGCCACTTGTTACTCTTTCAGAGGACTGGAGTCCTCTGCACCTACATGGCTGTTCACAACAGTCTGTAACTCCAGTTCCAGGTGGTTCAATGTATTCTTCTGGCCTCCATGGGCACCAGGCACACACGTGGTACACATACATACATGTAGACGAAACATCCATGCACATAAAACAAAATTTGTAAAAAAAAAAAACTTAAAAAATAGAAATTTATTAAGAGTGTCTAGTTTGGAAAAAAGTGTTGACATTTACCATTACTGGTCATGTAAAAATGAAAGACCGTGAGAATCAGCAGCAACATCCTTCCCTTATTATTTCAGAAATAATCCCTCTGAAGATGACCACTTTTATAAATCTAGCTATTACATATGCGGTTTGAGTAGCTCCTTCACACCAGAGTGCTTGTTCTTTGCTGTCTTGTCACACTTTCGGTTTGCATGTTTGAAAAGAAAAAGGAGAGTAGGTTCAATGGCAATCCTCTTTCAGCCAGCTGGTTTGCTGGCAAGTAAGGTGAGAATGTATGAGCAAGTGTCAGATAGCAGAAAAGGGAACTTAGCTGCCTTCTGCTAATACGTAAGCAGGTGGGCAAAAAGACATGCAAACCGCTTGATCTTCCTTTTGGCTAACTCTTCTCTTGTATTAACTTAAAAATGATAAATGATGCACTATAAGATGTAGAAATTTTCTTTCTGTCGTGGATCAAGCCTAGGGCTTCCTGGAATCTAGTCCAGAACTCTACAACTGAGCTACACCTCTCAGCTTTAGAGTTGTTCTTTTCTTAAAGTTAAGGTTTTTAGCATGTAGGAATGTCCTAATTTAATCAATTGTTAGGTTTAGTTCTTTTGTAAGAGATTTATTTATTTTTATTTTATGAATGTGAGTGTTTTGTCCTTATGTATGTGTATTGTCTGGAGCCCACAGAGGCCAGCAGAGGGCACTGGAGTTCTGGAACTCGAGTTACAGATGGTTGGGAATGGCCATGTGGGTGCATAGAACTGAACCCAGGTCTCTCCAAGAGCATTCAGTGCTCTTTACTGCTTGAGCCATCCTACCAGCACCAGGGTTAGTTCCTTATATCCTGTTTTGCCTGCTATAAAGGAAGAGAGTTAACTTGATTACACAATGTATGTCCTGAAATAATATATAGTATCTCATTAATCTATACAATTTTTACTTTGGGGTATTTGTAAATTTTAAAATTTAAATCTGAGGCTAGTGAGATGATTCAGGGGGTAAGAACATTTGCTTTGCAAATCTAATGATCCGAGGTCGATGCCAAGAACCCAGAGTGGAAAGATCCAACTCCCACACCTTGCTCTTCTCATCTCTACCTGTGTACCATGACATTCACCTTACCTACATTCACACAAAAAATAATAATTTTAAAATAGAAATATAAAAAGCAAATTAGAATTAATTTATTTCTTCAAATGTAAGGAATTATATAAAGGCCTATTTTCATTCCTAGTCTCTAGGTGCCTCTCTTTATTTTCTCCCTCTCTGATCTCTCTCTGTCTTTTTCTCTGCATGTATATGCATATATGTGTGCATGTGTATGCATTGTTTATGTGTATTTGTACATGTGTATGTGTGTGTATTACATGTATGTATGTGTGTGTATATTGTGTGGGTATATGTATATGTCTGTATGTGTGTATGTCTGTCTGTCTGTATGTATGTGTGTGCTTATGTGTGTATATGTTTGTGTGTGTCTACATGTGTGCCTGTGTATGTGTGTGAATGTATGTGTGTGCGTGTATGCACATGTGTGTAAAAGTCAGACCTTTAAACTCAGAGGAAACAGTGTACATTTGACAATTTTCTTATAAATTTAGCCAAAGGCAGTAGATAAAGTTGATTATCAGCTTGTAGTTCATTCATTTCTTAAGCTCAGGCTGATCGCTTGTATATCTGCTTCCCTTCGCTTATACAGTATAGCCTTGAATCTTGTCTTCCAAAGTATGCTGCTAAAGAGGAGAAAGTGGAATATTCTAGAACTCAGACTTGCTGTTACTCTTTCCTAAGGAAGAGCTAATGATGAACAACTTGGAGACCTAACTGGTCACTTTGCTGTGTCACCTTTTCCTAGAAGATCTTCTTCCAGTGAGCTTTCAGTGCTTTGGGTTCTTCCGGTCCTCTGCTTCACCTTCCTGTGAAGCTCCCTCCCTCACGGTCTTGCAAATGAAGATACTGCAGTGCTGCGGGGGCAATAGGACTCAGCTCCCCAGCACTGCACAAGAACAAGTGAGCTGCCAATGATGAGTAGAGCTGACAGTTCACCAGGGAAGGGACGTGGTGTGATCCTCGGACGTGGATTTCAAAAGTCTTACTGTGCCATGACAGAAAGTCAAGCTTCTTTTTGTACACAGTTGTCCAGGACAGAAGGGATGAGACCTTTGGAAGTATTCCCAACCCCCTCCATTTGGAGAGAAGCTGGGTGAGGGGAGGAGAAGGGACTCTGAGGAAAGTCTGTGAATGAATCACACGACATCAAGCACAGAGGCCAGTGTCCATCTGAAGACCCTGGTGGGGGATACACGGCACTGAGTTGAGATGTACTAGAGGAGTCACACACCAAAGTGGCCCCATCCTGACTGGGCAGGTGAGCATCTGACATAGGTTCATTAATGACATCTTGGGAAGAAAAACAGTCTTGCTCCTGCGTGTTTCTTGAGTTCTGTCTGGGATAATTTGCTAGCTGTCAACACACCCCCAGGCTTCAGCCAACATGTAACTCTTTGCTTCTTCTGCCATAGCATCCATAGGGTGACTGGAAAGAAGCAGTGAGTTAATTGGGAAAGTATTTCACTAACTGTCCCCAGACGATTCTAAAAGCTTGTCCTCTAGGAAAATGCCCCTCAAAGTGTAGAAATGGCTTCTGAGTTTGTTTCACACGCACCAACAACCAAAAGAGGTATTTGACATCAGTCCTCTGAGTGTCAGGGCAATGTGGTTCTGTTTTTCTAACCCCAAGGAGTATTGACACGCTTTCCCACAGCCATTTTGACTTTTGACATTTCATTGTAATCAAATTGTCATTAACTTCTGTTTTTCAGTGATGAGACATTCCCACAGTAGCATAAGCTTGGATAGCTTTTCCACACTCACAAGGTAATGGAACACGGATTATAAACCAACTGCTGGTGCCTAGGAAGAGAAAGACCTCTGATCACTTAGCATAAGCCTAATTGTGTGGATGGGGATGTGAGAGGGAGGGCACACGTTCACAGCTGCATTTGTTAAAAGCTGCAAAGGAGAAGCAATCCATGACAGCCTTTGAGTTACTCAAAGCCTACCTCAGCCAGCTCTGCAGCCCCACTGCTCTTTCCAAGAGACCCCCATATTGCAATGGATTGTGTGTGTGTGTGTGAGAGAGAGAGAGATGGAGAGAGGGAGAGAGGGAGGGAGGGAGGGAGAGAGAGAGAGAGAGAGAGAGAGAGAGAGAGAGAGAGAGAGAGAGAGAGAGAGACTCTGTATCTCAGGTTGGCCTACAGCTCACTCAGGAGTCCAAGCCGTCGAGATATTCTTAGGTAGTCTAAGTGTTCACTGGGTTGGGAGCAGTCCCCCCTCCTTTCTTTCTTCTTCTCGACCTTCTTCTAACCTCAGACAAACTTAGAACTCTTGACTTCCAAATGGCAGAAATGGGAGGAGCTAAAGAAGCAGGAGGCTTGAGTGAGTCGGGTTTAGAGAACACGACCTTCTCATCAAGGCAGTGGATGCACTTGGGCGCAGCAGTAACAGTGGCTTCAGAAGGAAGCTGAGCTGTGATGAGCAGCCCCATAGCTAAAGCAGAGACCCCGCTCTGACTGCAGAACCACATCTAAGTTCTCTAGAAATTTAGATTTACTTTAAGAAAGGGGATTAAAAATAATGGGTAAAGAAGAATCTTGAGTGATTGTATTATGAGTGGATTACTTCAAATCAGAAATTATGGTCTTACTTTACTTTGAAATAGAATTTTCTACCATTCACACACATAAAATGGACTGCTTATATTAGTGTCTGCAGCAGAATAAGAAACAGCAGCAAATGGGAGACAACAGTGACAAAAGGCAGAATTGGCTTTGCAGAAACCTCAATTCATGGAAAACAGAACAAAACAAAAACCTTTAGAACAACTGAGGTGTAACCCAAGTAAGACTGTGTTTTTATTTCCACATAATAAAACACATAAAATATCCAAGAATTCAAAAGCAAAACTACTAAAATAACAATATTTAAACTTAAATGTGTCTGTTTCAAGGTGGATTGTAAGGACAGTTATTTGTTAAATTTAAAAATTAAAGGGGTGGAGATATGGGGTGCTCAGTGATTGGGGTGCTTGCTGCTCTTCCAGGGGACCTGAATTCTATTCCTGGCATCTATGACAGGAACTTTTTGTCCACAGGGATTAAAAATTAAAGATGATTAATAAGGTAGAAGTCCACAAATGTCATCAAGAGTTCTAGAGGCAGACAACTTCTCACCTTCTGATCTGCCATCCTTACAGAATAACTGTGGCGATATATTGTGTGCCCCAATAAAGCTTACCTGAGGATCAAAGGACAGAGCCAACCACTAGATTAGACATAAAGGTCAGGCAGTGGTGGCACACACTCTTAATCCTATCACTCGGGAAGCAGAGGTCCATCTGGATTTCTGTGAGTTCAAGGCCGCACTGGGCTACACAGGAAAAACAGAACCAGGCAGTGGTGACACACGCCTTTAATCCCAGGAAGTAATATGGCAGGACGCAGAAAGATATATAAGGTGTGAGGAAACAGGAACTCACTTTCTTGAGGCTGAAGATTTTGTAGAGGTAAGCTAGTGGCTGGCTGTTTTGCTTCTCTGATCCCCAGGTAAGCTTTATAAGGCTACACAATATATCTCCACAAATGACTTTCTTTACATCAGATTTGCCTTATGCACTCCAGTGGAAGTTGGAGGGTCAGCCATCACATCTGCAGTCATAACAGAAGGAATGAGAAAAGTCAAATGGCACATATACCCAAGGTACACAAGCCACACGTAGAGTCAATTAGCCACACTTCCATGGGTTCCTTTGGCTGCAGCCACCAGGGCATTCTGTGACTTTGAAAAAACTCAAGAACTATTTTAGAGAGAAAGAAACAATGGTTATTAGTGTGGGAAGTGAGCAACTTTTGTGATAGATGGTATTAAAACTGAACAATACATAGAACGATTGAACATCTGTTCTTGGGCATATAAAATGAGACTCAAATAAGTGAAACGCTTGTAATGCTGAAGATTATCTTTCAGAATAATTTGAAATAGAATGGCACTATGGGTGAGAGAAGCATAGAGATGGGACAGGTGGAGGCTCTAGATTTGGTAAGTTTATAACCGCTCATTTCATTATCAAAAATTATGAACTAAACACTTATGCATCAACAAGAAGTCAGGGTGTGCTCTGATCTGAGGTTTGTGGCTAATCCATCTTAAGAAGTTAAGAAGTACAGTTTTGAAGCCCTAATGATTCTAAAGTTCAAATAGAAGAGTGAATGGGTGGAGAAGCCAAGACAAATAAAAGAAAAAAATAGCAAAGGAGAATGAAGGAAACATGCACCATATTATATTTTTAAACCTCTGATGTCTCATTTTAATAAAACCCTTTGCCTCTTGGAAGGAGGAGTTAGACGCCAGCTGTAAACCCATGCTGTCATAGAGTGAGAGTGACAGCCTTTGCATATTGTCCTGGGGCTAATGGGAGGGGACTCACTGTTCTATGGAAGAAAGGTGAACCACTGCTGTGTCCATTCCATGGCATTTCCCATGAATCACCTGGGCATTTCAAGGCACCTTTTTGTGCATGTCATCATCCTCTTCTGCTAGACTTTGTCCTATTGACCTACTTCTACCAACCCGGCCCACCTACCTGCAGCCCACTAAGCCATAAATTCATGGATGGACTGATCCACTCATAAAGTCAGAGCCCTACAGAGTTTGCGGATTGTTGACCCAGTGGTCTGTCTGCTTGATCACATCCAGCACCGCCGATGAATGGAAGTGGAAATGTGTAAGTTCTGGGAAATTTCCGTGAAGAACAGCTGGTGTGCACTTTTTGGCCTCTCTGCCCCAACTCCTTCCTGCTGCCTGAAACACAGATGTGGGTGATGGGTTTGCCAGCAGGTGGATGCAGCAGTCCAGGAAACCCGCATGGTTGGTATAACTGACTCTCCAGTCCTTAGCCTGGACTGCTCTCTCTGATGTACTGTGAGCTCGGCATCCATCTCATACATGGCTCTAACGTACCCGGGAACCCAGTGTCAAACCACCACACTGACCTTCTCTTAAAAAGGCAAGCACTTTCAAGAATTAGAAGCCACTGGAAACTGGCCACAAGATTCTAAGCACAAGCCGCTTTTTGATGCAGGGAATGAAATGCAGTGTGGGGAAAGATTCTTTCTCATGTGCGCTGAAAGAGGTGAATTGTTAAAGACACATATTCATCATATTGAACTATTTCATTCTCACAAATGGGACCATAGCTCCTCTAAGATACTATCTTTCATACTGAGAAGTATGTATACTCATATACTAGTCTGTCTTTTTTCCCTCCCTCCCTTCCTCCCTCCCTCCCTCTCCCTCCCTCCTTCTCTCCCTCCCTCTTCTCCTTACCTCTTTTTTCCTTAGAAACAGTCTCATATATCCCAGGCTGCTCTCACTATATAACCTAGAATGACCTTGAACTTCTGATTTTCCTGCCTCCAGCTTCCAAGTACTGGGATTGTGAGTATAGACCAAAGTGCCCAGCTTAAAACCTTGTAATTATATGAGATGGTGCAGTGGTAATGGAAAATTATGGGAACTAATTGATACAACCATTAAAAGTTACAAATATCCAACATTTAGGAATCTCATCCTTCTTTGTGTCTCACTGTAATATTTTTTAAAGTTTGTGTCATTTAATGCATAGAATCATCTCATTTAATTCTTCTTTATAGGTCACTAGCCCAAAAGGAAGGGGCACTCATTGTACGAAAATCTGGTCTTATGGTTTTTATCTTCTTCACATCAGGGGCTACACTGATAACAGAATCTTCAAAATCGAAACCAGTTGTGCTGGTTGGTTTTTCATCAACTTAACACCAGCTAGGGGCATCTGGGAAGAGGGAATCTCAACTGAGAATGCCTCCAGCACAATGGTCTGTAGGCAAGTCTGGGGGGCATTTTCTTGATTAATCATTGATGTGGGAGCGCTCAGCCTATGGTGGGTAGCATCATCCCTGAGCAGGTGGATGTGGTTTGTATAAGAAAGCAGACTGGACAAGCAATGGAGAGCAAGCCAGCAAGCACAGTTCCCCCATGACCTGCTTCCATTCCCTCGTCATCCAGCTTCCTGCCTTGAGTTCCTGCCCCAACTTCCCTTTGTGATGGACTGTAACTTGCAAACAACATAGACCCTTTCCTCTCCAAGCCACTTTTGGTCATGGTGTTCAAACAAGGACACCAGTGGTCCATGCAAAGTCATTGCTTCTGTCCGTGTTATGCTTACACTCAACATAGTCTGCAGACAACGAGGGGAACGCTGAGAATCCACAGTTTGCATCCATCACTGGAAATCATGTTTAAACATGTGATGAGTGGCTGGAGTGAAATCAGCACCTACTCCTTTACTGGTGTAGTAGACTCCATGTTGATTTTCACTTTTCTTCTCCACCCCTGTGCACACACATGTACTTGTGTGTTCTTGGCTATTTTTTTTTTAACTTTTGCTGCCCTAGGAAATATGAGGTCTGTGGGACTGGAGAGATGGCTCAGAGGTTAAGAGCACTGACTGTTCTTTTAGAGGTCCTGAGTTCAATTCCCAGCAACCACATGGTGGCTCACAACCATCTGTAATGAGATCTGGTGCCCTCTTCTGGCCTGCAGTCATACATGCTGTATACATAATAAATAAATAAATCTTAAAAAAAAAAAGAAATATGGGGTATGTTTATATAACTTCTTAACCATCTGTAAATGACTCCATCTTTGCTACACAGATCTTTCTAAGCTTGGTAGACTCAAAGGACATGATGTTAGCAGAATAAATACAATGAGAGATTGAGAATAGGAAAAACATGGAGAAGAAGAGAGGGGACATGTCTAAACTTCATAGTGTTCATAAAATAACGTCCCAAACACTGAATCTCTTCAGAAAGTGGACTGTGCACTTTAGGCTGTCCTGCTTAGGGACTCTTGTTGATTAATATTCATTATTAGTTTTATTGATTTTAGAATCATCATGACAACATACCTCTTCAGCTGTCTGTGAGAGTGTTTCTGCAAAGACTTAACTGAGGGAGGAACACCCATCCTGAGTGTGGGCAGCCCGGTCCCTCGGAGTGGGGTCCCGGCCTGAGTTACAGGGGAAAGTGAACAGAGCTCCGACATTCATCTCTGAGTCCTGACTTGGGGCGCACTGTGACCCACGGCCTTCTGCTCCTGCCTCGTGCCCCCCCCCCATCACGACGGACTGGGCCTTCTAACTGTGAGCCGATTTCAACCCTTCCTTGAGTTGTCTTACAGAAACTAATATGATCACATTAAACCCCCATACCTCATCGGGATATTTAAATTAGACTCATAGTTCCTCAAATATTGAAAATGCATGCCCATATACAAAAGTTCAAGACCACTTGACTTCTCAGGATTTTGACAAGGCATTCTAGAACACAGGTGTAAAATGAAGTGTCTGCATTTTCCCTCCAGCTAAAGTGAGTTTGTCAAATTTTACTGTTTGTTGGTTGTTTCATAAAACCAATAGTTTTTCTAGGCATGGTGGCTCACACCTTTAACCCCATCACCCAGTAGACAGAGGCAGGGGATCTCTACAAGTTCCAGGGTAGCCTGGTTTACCTAGTGAGTTCTAGGTCAGTCAGTGCTAAAAAATGAGACCCTGTCAAACTAGCAAACAAAAATAAAAAAAAAAACCCTACTACCCGAATAACAAACCAAACTACCTAAGGATGTAGTTATCTTACATTGACTAGTCCATTACTTCCTCTGCCTAAATTCAGTCAGGTTCCTTCCTATTCCTATTACTGTAAGGAAGAGTCCTGTTCCAATCCTGAGGTGAGGGTTATAGAGGACCCCCAGTGACCAGGGGCTCACCCTGGGATGGGGCCATGTGCACTGCCCTCCCCAAGGGCCTCACTCTGGGATGAGACTGTGTGGACTGCCCCCACCCAGTGACTAGGGGCACACTCTGGGATGGGACCATGTGGATGTGGGGCTGTAGAGGACAGAAGGGTGAACTGTAAAGGCAAGTCTGGTGGTCAGCAGCGCACCACTGGGAAGAGAATTCAGGTGAGTTCTCACCGAGGAGACCTCACCAGGAAAAGTCAACTTTGTCAACACCAGGAACCCTGGGGTCGCTGGACATTCAAAAGTGCCACCTGGAACAGTGAGAAAATTCCAGAAACCCAGAGGACACAACATCTGGGTGTCAGAGTCTCTGCTAAACTAGGAATTACCAACTTACTATGTTGGAACTGTGTGTCTAATGCTTTGAAAAAATGTAAAAAAGAAACAAATGGAATGCATTATTTCATTTGATAGCTAGTAAAATAATGTTATTTGTGTTATAAATGTTTCTAGAACTCTGGGTATGACCACAAAAGACACATTGTAAATTTGAGAATTTTGGAATTTGTAGAATTTCCTTTCCCACGTTGTCTATTCTGTCCTGGGTCCCAGGAAAGGGTGTCATTTTCTTCAGTGGTGTGGACACTGGCAAGACGTCCTTGCTCCAGGGTTTAAGCAAAAACCTCTAGTTAGACTCGGTGGGTCTCGCACGAGAAGCAACTGTGGAAGTAGGAAGGCACTTACTGAGAAGTCACTGGGAGAGGGAGCGGGCTGTGAGGGGGATGGGGTGAAAACATCCAATATTCACTATATACATGCACGAAACTGTCCAACAAAGTAAAAAGTGGGGAAAGGTTTTAACTGGGAGATTGCCGTGTGCGAATTCTGGTTGTCAACTTGACTGGGTTAAGAAATGCCTGGCCTCAGTGAGGCACACCTTTGAACGAGTCTGTGAGGGCACCACTGAGGCGGTTAGCTGAGGAGAGAAGACACCCTGAATGTGCTGCATCATCTCATGGTCTGGAGTGCCGAACTGAACTCCATAGGCAAAAGGAGCAGGTGAAGAGAGAACTGGGCCTCTCCTCCCTTCCCTGTTTTCTCTGTCACACTGTCACCCATATCTGAGGAGGCTGGAAGGCTCCACAGACAGGGGCAGGACCCTCAGACCATGAGTCCACATAGACCCTTCCTCCCCTAATTTGCTTCTTGCCGTGATCTTGATCACAGCAATGGGATCCGTAACCAATGCACTTCCAATATGTAAATGATGAAATTCTTATGTTTTTCTTTCTAAATTAGCAAAAAAGTAAACAAATTGTGAATATCCAGTCTCTTAACTCAGCACTAGAGGGAGCAACATGTAGGGGAAAGAGCATGAAAACGTGAGCTTCAGACTGTAACAAATGTTGAACCCTGCAAAACAGCACAGAGAATGGTCGGAAGATAGAGGGTGTCAGCTGGTGAGGGTGAGAGTCGGATCTGCTAGCGAGGCAACTTCTGTGCATGCAAGGTTAGACAGTGAAAGCTGAGGACACTGTTGGAATATATTCTAAGATACACAGACAGCCTACATGTTAAGCAGAGCACAGGAAACCAGAACTTCAGGCTTTCTGCCGTGAGTTGCTAGGCAGTCAGAAGAAGGTAAGAATGAGCAAACAACAGCTTGACACAAGGAGGGGAATCCCACATCACCTGTCTGGAAATTCCCACACCAGAGGAGACAATGGTACTAGATGGAATCCACGGAAAATGGAAGCCTCTCTCACTCTTACAAAGGGTCAACCCTGACCTTGATCTTGACTCTGACCATGGGCTCCAATTCCAGGGTCCAAATCAGGGCATGCTGTCAATGGCCAAGAAACTCATGTGATAAGGAATCACTAGAAGACTTAAAGCTAGGCAGTGTATATCCATGAGATTAGGCAACAAGGCTCAGTGTGCAGGGCTGAGTCCCTTAGGGAGAAAGAGGTAGTGTGAATGAATGTTAAGAGCCCAGGCTGTGGGGTTGGAGAGATCGATGGTGGCTATGACAGCTTCCTCTTCTTACAGAAGGCTGGGGTTCAGTTCCCAGCTTCCATATCAGGAAGCTCATCACTACTTACAATTCCCATTCCAGGGGATATATCACCTTCTTCTGGCCTCCATGGGTACCCACACACATGTGTGTGTATATACAAACATAGATACACACACACAAACACATAAATAAAAATAAAATACAGCTAACAAAGAAATTGGAAGAATACAGGCTGTGAGCCAAACACCACATTTGGTATTGGCTACATGCCTTCTAACCATGTGACCTTGAGTGACTAAGTGTCCTGAAGCAAGAGTTTTTGAGAATTAAGTGGTTTAGAATAGGGTCTAGAATACTCAGTTCATGTCAGCCGGGCTGACAGGTGATATGATGGTAAGCTGACTGCCTAGACCAACATGGCCTCTCTGGAAGTTAACTTGCTACCAGATACAGGGAAACACATATTTATTTTTTACAAAACTTAATTTTAATGGTTGTGAGTTTAATGGCTGAACATCTGTTTTTAGATTTAGGTAAAGTATGACATGTCCTTACCAGCTGTGTCTTACATAGGGTTTTTGAGATGAAGGTCTATGTACTGGGTACTGGGATTACAGATGTGTGCCACCATGTCCTGTTTATGTCAAACCCAGGCCTGCATACGTGCTGTGCAAGCTCTCTACTAATGGAGCTACCCTCCAGAACCATGCAGTATTACAGTATTATGTCCATTAAAACATGGTTTTAAAAATAAGTAATTATAGGTGCTGTGGGATGTTCTGTATGGCAAATGTGTTGCTAATAAAACACTGATTGGCAGTGGCTAGGCAGGAAGTGTAGGCGGGACTAACAGAGAGAATTAAAAGAATAGGAAGGCGGAGGGAGTCTCTGCCTGCCACCGCCAGGACAAGCAGCATGTAAAGATGCCGGTAAGCCACGAGCCATGTGGCAAGGTATAGATTTATAGAAATTGATTAATTTAAGCTATAAGGACAGTTAGCAAGAAGCCTGCCACGGCCATACAGTTTGTAAGCAATAGAAGTCTCTGTGTTTATTTGGTTGGGTCTGAGTGGCTGTGGGACTGGCAGGTGAGAGAGATTTGTCCTGATTGTGGGCCAGGCAGGGAAACTCTAGCTACATATAGGGGCTGGAGAGGTGGCTCCAAAGTTAAGAGCATTTTTTGACTCTTGCAAAGGACCCAGGTTCTGTTCCTGGACCCACACTGAAGCTCACAACAATCTGTAACTAAAGAACCAGGGGATCCAAAATTCTCTTCTGACCTGCTCGGCACCAGACACGTGCCTGGTGCACACAGTCAGGAAAATACTCACACAAAAAAAATAAAATAAAAGTTAAAAGTAAGTATTCATAACCAAAATAAAGTCACTCTATAAATCAAATCTCAACACAGCACTGACATTTTGCATCTTAGACTAAAGTAGCAGTTCTCTGCACACACCATTTGTATGGTTGAATGTTTGCTCTGCATTTTAGCTTTTTATGTCTTGTTCTGACCTGACCTTATAACCTTTGCCCTTCTGCTACAACATCTGCTCTCTTGCCTTTACGTGATCTTTTCTACTTGGACACACACACACACACACACACACACACACACACACACAGCTTCATGAAACCTCTTTTGTTGTCTCTAAAGTGTAATTACAGCCTTCCTTCTCTAGGGCACCTTCACAAATCTCATCACTGCCTTTGGAGTAACAGATGGAGAAGACGGACAGGACAGGACAGACAAAGTAGGACGGCAGTGGGAGGAAGCAGAATAGTAGGGCCGAAGGAGAAGGGACAGCGACAGTCCCATCAGTGCAGAAAGGGCCTCACTGAGTGATGGCAGCTGCCAGCTACAGGAACAGAGAACGAACTGACCCTCAGCAGACACTTTTGTACAAACACAATGCAGACTGGAGCGTAAGGGTTGCATTTCCCAGTCAGAGAGACAGCAAGCACCAAGGTCCCAAGAGAGGAGAGGATCCGGGGAGCCATGGGAAGGTAGGGAAGTGGGGTGTGGCAAGTTCTGGCTCAAAGAATAATAGGAAGCCACGGGGAACAGATGGAAACATTCGTATTATTTCCTTATAAATAATAAAAAACTTGGTATGCACATAATTTTACCATTTATTAGAGATGAAAGCAAATTTACATACTAATGAGGTAGCGCTTGTTTATTGTCACACAAATAATTAAATCTTGGATGAATATCTGATATCATAGAACACAGGATATCTTTATTATTTTTAAGAGTTGATCAATATTTTGATTTTATAATTGCCAATGCTAAGAACATTGCTTTGCATAACTATGCACTATAAAATGGCCAAAATATGTTTTGGGCCACTTCAAAAATTCTTGGACATTCTGTCATAATCCTAAGACAAAATTCATTTAACAATCTTTTTATGAAACTCAAGTCAGCAACTCAAAGAGATAATTTTCAAACCAAACATTCAGATAACATACAATTTAAAGATACGAGGTCTTAGTACTTACAAGATACAATTAGTACTTACTATTAATTAAACATTAATCTGTCTCTATGAGAGCAGAAAACTTTGAACGGACATTGAAAACACTGCAGTTTATAACACCAGGTCGTCTTGAAACCCAGCCAAGGGTTTCAGGCAGTGCTCACTGGTGTTGTCTGATGTGACAGCACACACAAGTTGCATGTTCAAAACCAAGGCTGCCGTGAAGTCCCAGGATGCAATACGGGCAAGTGCTGCCAGGACCCCGTCAGATTCATTGTGTGTTTGATACTGAGTTAACTTTTGTTCCTGGAACAGGTAGAAGGACAGACAGTTGTGAGCCAACATGTGGGTGCTGGAAATAACCTTGAGTCCTCTGGAAGAGCAGCCAGTGCTCTTAACTGCTGAGCCATCTCTCCAGCTCAGCTCATTCTTTTGCTGTTGTTGTTCACATTGTTCCTCAAACTCTTTTCTTCTGAAGTCAGTTTATTTCCTTGGTGAGAATATTTCCATGACTATCTGACAATATCTTCAGTTTGTTTTTTCTTGGGAGTGGCACTTTAGCTTATGCTGGCTGTTTTCTTATACTCTGTAGACACTATTACCACTGTCCTGTGGACTCTGCTCTTGCCATTGACACCAAACTTTTGGTCCTCCAATCCTTATTCCTTTACAGACACTCTGTCTTTTCTATCTGTGTGTTTTTTTTTTTGTGTGTGTGTGTGTGTGTGTGTGTGTGTGTGTGTGGAGGGGGGTTGTCTGAGAGACGGTTTCCCTAAACAAGGTGCTAGCAATTGGACTGACAGGAAATGGCAAGAAAGAATCTCAAATTTACTTTCAAAAACTTTGTAAAAAAGAACTCATGGGAGTTGCGACTGGACAAGATGTTCTCAGCTACAACATGCCCTCAGGGTGACTGCAAATTTGATTCTACTTGGCACTTAAGAGTGTGACCAGATGCGGGCTGGTATTTATGTTGATGTTTCAGCTTGGGAATTATTTCACATTATATGATTTTTTCTTTTGTTTTTGTTTTAATCTTAACCTATAAGAAGTACAGGCTTAAGGAACCCGTTCTCATGAAGATACGTGTTTTGGTGCTTTGATATGTGTACTAATTACTAAATATTTTCACTTTCTCATACATTCTTTCATCAATAGTTTGTTATTTTAAACATTCTCAAAGGCTTCAGAATCTCCCTGTAGTTACAGCCTTTCTGTAGAGATGATGGCCTAAATCCCAAGACACTTTCTTCCCCTTTCCATGGCATTTTCCATCGTTTAGCGTCAAGTGATATTGGGTCCACGGTCAGGAGTCTCCTCTGTCCGTCTCTCATCTCTTGTCCTCCTGCTCCCTGTAAGCCAAGCCTAGGTCTGAGGGCTGATAGGAGTCCATACATAAGCCCATGTCTTCTCTGGCACCAACCCTGCAGGTTGCTATCAGCACTATCTACCCCAAACAGCTTAGGGGACCTCCCACACCCCAACTTTATGAGTCTTCGGTTTGTCGGTCTTTCATTATTTCTGATCTAGTTTCTAATGAGTTACTAATTTCCTTAGTCTACCACTTGAAGTTGAGGATTTGCCCCTCACTTTTTTCTTATGCCTTATCTACTCCTCTGCAGGTCTTCCCTACACCCCTGTCAAACTCAGTCTGCTACTGCTCCGATTCTATGATAGCTCAAAGACAAAGCAAACGCAAGCATCTGCTCAGACTGGTCTCTCTGCTTTGAGTGCTGTTGGTTAGTGAAGTGTCTTGGTGACACTACGCTCTGTTACAATGGGAAGTGAGAAAATATTTGTGGTATTTCTCTTAAGTGAAAATTTCATGAGTTCTTTCCCTCCACTTGGCCTGGCATTTAAGTGATAGTTGACGTCCTTACAGCTCCTATGGTTTCTGCTATCTCTAATCAGTCACTCACTGTCACCAAATATTGCTAATTGTCATTAACATAAAAATATAAAGTTGTTAGGCAAGCTCAGAGAATTGTGCCCGGGGATCTGCTTTTCTGCTGAAATCGCAGAAGTTGCTTCTCTCCCAGAGATAAAGATTTCAAGTAAAAGCTGGAAGAAGTTTGTCCTTCTCCTCTTGGTTTGGATCCTGGCAGTCTAGAGTGAATTTTAAGGGTGTCCAACTAAGTGATGAAGGGAAGCTGGAGGGTGTGGAGAACAGGGAGGGATGAAAGAGTTCCAGGAACTAAACTGGAGAAAAGTTGATGTCCTCAAGCAGGATAAACAGGAAGAGTTCCTCACTGCTCTCAGTGGAAGATGACATGAACTTGCCTGCATGCTCCATGGCTGGCAGATATGTTCTATTTCAGTAGGATGAAGAGGAATCAGTAGGAAAAAGTCTCGTTTCCATGTCTCTGTGTGAGTATTCTGCATATGTGCAGGGCTCATGGAGGCCAGAAGACAGCATCTGCTCCCCTGTAGCTAATTACAGGTGGTTGTGAGCCGCCCAATGTGGGAGCTGGGAGCAGACCCCAGGTCCTCTGAAGAACAGCAAGTGCTCTCAACTGCTGAATTCCAGCACGGACTTTCTTAAATGAAAGTGGGTGGACCATAGGCATTCTAGGTTATTCTTAGTGTCTCACACAACCAAACCAAATAGACCATTTCAAGAGCATTGATATGACTATTGAATGCTGATTCTGCCTAATTTGGGCAAGAGACTTACAATAATGCTCAAGGGAGGTTCACTGTTCTGCAGGAAGAGTGCGTCCTTTAACTCTTTATAAAGGTAAGGGAAGAATTTGTTGGAAATAACTGTATCTTTACTATGATGATAGCTATATTTAATTATATACGGATACATATGACTATGCTATAAAACTATAAAATGCTACCCATTTTTTTCTTTTGTTACTTTCTGATTCATAGGAATCAAGGCAAAATCTTATACAAGTATGTCAGGTATTTCAGCCTGCATCCTGGGAAGATGGACATAGCTACATGAATCTGGAAGACTTACACAGTACATAGGCGTTAATGCATCAAGGATCTGTCTTACCGAGAAGGAACTCATCCAAAGGAAAGAAAAAGCACAAGTGTAGCTGTTGGGTCATGTCCAGCATGTCACTGTAAGGAGGGAGCATTTTGCAGTTGTCACTTAGATTGTCACTCAGCACAGTCAGCCTTGATCTGAGGGTAACACAGACGTAAGCAAGAGTCTGGAGAGACGGCTCCGTCAGTGGAGCACTTACCACATAGGCAGGAAGATCAGAGTTTGACCTCCAGCACCCGCATGCAGAAGCTGGCTGTGTGGCACACACCTGCAATCCTTGAGCCAGGGAGGTGGGGACAGGAGGCTGCACTGGCCAGCAGACACAGTCTAACTGGTGAGCTTCAGATTCAGAGAAAACCTGTCTTAAAAATCAAAAACAAAAGCAAAATGCAATCCCAAACAAATAAACAAAAATAAGGCAGAAAGCATCCTGAAGAACATCAACATTCAAGGTTGATCTCTGGTCTGGCCTCCATATACACACACACACACACACACACACACACACACACACACACACACACACACACACACACACACACACACACACACACACACACACACACACACACACACACACACACACACACACACACACACACGAATGCATGTTTGCATGCATATATGTGCTTGCATGCAAATGTGAACACACGTAGTAAGCAACATTTCAGAAAGCTGCCGTTGTGTAACCTCCCGAGTCACTGGGTCCTCTTGCAGTGACAGTATTGGTGACACAGGAAGTGCACACTAATAGAGACAGCGTTTGCATTGCTGACATGAATAATGAAATGCTATGTTCAGTGCCTTTTGTTATCTGGATGTAATCCCAGATACTTGGGAGGCTGAGACAGGAGCACTGGAAATTCAAGGTCTGTCTGGGCATCAGAGTAAGTTCAAGGCCAACCTGAGCACTTTAATGCCAGAAAGAAAAAGGGGAAAGGCTAGGGATACAACTCAGGGGTAAAGCACTTCCCTGCTCTGGTATGGCCTTAGGTTCAAATCCGAGTATTCCATAGTGTGTATCATAACCCCTGACTAGAAATCAGAGCATTTAGTCTTGGACTGCTAGGCAGCCTTAGCCGTAATGTGGCAGTGGAATCATAGCTGCCATTTAAACACTGGGACACTTGAACATCTTATCTTGACGAGCAAGGTCAGGTGATACGAGCCCTGGCAGGTTATTCTGTGGTAGTCACCAGAACATGTCTTAGTTACTTTTCTGTTTCTGTGAACAAATACCATGACCAGAAGCCATTTAAGGAAGAGTTTATTTTGACTTAACATTCTCAATGCTTTGATGTTGTTGTTGGGGGAGCAGGCATGGAGGCCGAGTCAGGAAGCTGAGAGATCTCATATTCATCCACACACAGAAAGTGGAGAACTAACTGTAAGTAGGACAAGGCTCTAAACTCTCAAAGCCCGACCCTAGAGTTGCACTTCCTCTCAAAGCCGGACCCCAGAGTTGCACTTCCTCTCAAAGCCCGACCCCAGAGTTGCACTTCCTCTCAAAGCCCGTCCCCAGAGTTGCACTTCCTCAGCAAGGCTCTTGCCTTACAAGCCTTATAACTTCTCCAAATAGTGCCATTAACTAGGGACAAGGTGTTCAAATATGTGAGCCTGTGGGAAAGACACTTCTCATTCCATCCTCCACAGAATGTTATCAAGACTCAGAGAGCCACCCACTTGGTATTAAGTTTATTTGAAAAGAATTTCTGTGAGTCCTATTTTCTTGAGAAGTAAGTAGTTTGAATGTCCCCACCATTCATATTGAAATGCACTGCTCAGGTGAGGTATTAAGGGAGAAGTAAGAGGGTCTGGGGAGGTAATTAAGGTTAGGTAAGGTCATAATGGTGGGGCCCTAGTCCTTTATAAGTAAAGGAAAGAAAGACCCAGGCTAGGATGCTTTGTCCTTCTCCTCACATGACTCTCTCCACCACACAGAGGAGCGTAGTGAAGACCTTGACCAAAGATTGTAAGATGTAGGCCCTTAGGGGTGGTGGTGGCACACACCTTTAATCCCAGCACTCGGGAGGCAGAGGTAGGTGGATCTCTGTGAGTTCAAGGCCAGCCTGGTCTACAAAGTGAGTTCCAGGAAAGACGCAAAGCTTCACAGAGAAACGCTGTCTCGAAAAACAAAACAAAACAAAAAACAAACAAACAAACAAACAAAAAAAACCAAAAAAGATGTAGGCCCTTTACCTTGGACAGTTCAGCCTCCAAAACTGTGAGAAATCCATTTCATTTCTGTATTAATTACCTTTTTTGTGGTAATCTGTTATAAGATCAAAAATGAGCTAAAATGATCACAAATTTTCTTTCCTCTAAAATAGTTATTTTATAACCTTGCATTTAACCCGTTTGCAGGGGCCTATGGGAGGTCAGAAGAGGACCAACGTCCATGCCTGATTCTGTATCTCCTCCAGATGCTGAAGTGTGCCGTTGGATCTCTCTTCCAAACAGCTCTCCGCCCAGGTGAAAGGAATGAAGTGGTAGAGTGTCCTGAAGTTGGAGTCCTTAAGGCATCTGTTCTCCACCTGTGGGTCGAGACCCATCGGAGGGGGTTGAAGGATCCTTTCACAAGGGTCTCCTAATAGGGTCCTGCATATCAGATATTTACATCACGATTTATAACCGCAGCAAAATTACAGTTATGAAGTAGCAACGAAAATAATTTTATGGTTGGAGTCACCACAGTGTGAAGAACTGTATTAAAGTGTCACAGCCTTAGGAAGGTTGAGAACCACTGCCCTAGGCCGCACCTCAGCAGAAGTCAAGTTCTTCTCTGTGCATCCTAAGAGCCTGAGACTAAGCAGAGCAGTACCGCAGTACCGCAGGGTGAGTGAGTGGGGGGTTAGCCTTGCCCAGCTTTGCTTTAGACTGGCTCCCTGCTGCGCAGGCGCAAACTGTCAAACCTGATGCCACTCCCACTTTCTCTTCTTCCCCCCAGTATGCTAATCTACAAGGAACCGTGCTCTGCGTGTGTTTGGGCATCGGTTTCTTCCGTCCACCAAGAAGGAAAACGCTCTGTCCTCAGACGACCCAGTTTTCCCTTCTGCCTTAGAGCCCACATTCTTCGTTGTTTCTGACCCCGATAGTCAAGTCTGTAACGAAAGGAGACCCGGCGTTGGATTCAGATGGGTCTGAGCTTGAATTCTGCCTCTGCCTTGAATGGTCCCAATGAAATCCGGTTATTCACTCATAGGAGACTCACTTTCCTTGTCGTCTGAGACATCAGTCATTCATCACTGGGTAGGAGCATGGATGCTACCATTGCAGCCCACAGGCAAATATTTTCCTGGACAGCCCCCGGAAGACACTTGAATTAAAAGGAAAGAGCGTGGACAGAAGAGTACCAGCGTTTAAAGGGGTCCTTGTGTGTTTCATCACCTAAAAGTGGACGTGGTTGACTCTAAAGGGGTCAAAAGAATAAAAGACCGCTGGGCGGTGGTGGCGCACGCCTTTAATCCTAGCACTCGGGAGGCAGAGCCAGGCAGATCTCTGTGAGTTCGAGGCCAGCCTGGACTACCAAGTGAGTTCCAGGAAAGGCGCAAAGAAAGCTACACAGAGAAACCCTGTCTCAAAAAACCAAAAAAAAAAAAATAAAAAATAAAAAAAATAAAAAAATAAAAGGCCAATAAATTCACAAATGAAGTTTGTGTGTTTTCATGTTCTTTTGATTAAGTTTTATTGTCGCTGCTGCTTTTATTTCTGAGTGAGGAGTCACACCAGACCTTTAAGGCTAACAGGTTAATTTCAGATATGGAGTCTGTCCCTTGTGCTCTTAGCTATTTCTCAAAAAAGAGGCTTGGCTTTATTTAACTTCCTCTTTGTCCTTTAAAATAATCACTTGAAATATTTTCCTTGGCATTTTCCCAAAGAAACAAAACAACCAGGGGGTGGACAGCATTGGGAACATTATGGAAAATATTTGACGAGAACTTAACTGTTTTAGACTTCTTATTTTCCTGGCCAAGTTTAAAACCCTGACATCTTAACTGGATAGTAAATGGAAGCCAACGCCAGACAAACAGGACCTGGTTGAAAAGAAACTCTGTTACATGTTCCTGTGCTGTATTTGCAAAAGGGATCGTTCTCCTGTAGTAAGCATGTGTCACACACAAACACCAAATGCCTTGTCATTCTGTGGTGGGTTGCCGGCTGCCAAGAGCTTCCATTTTATCATATGCTGACCTTGTGTGAGAATGTCCCCAAGGATGAAGTATTGTGTTTAACGTCACCAATGAAGAAGGCTGGGGGAGCATGTTATGGAAAGTTGAGCCAGCAGAGCCCAAAGGCAGCAGGAACCCTGGGACTGTCTTCCTTACTATCTTGGTGGGTGGGAGACTCAAGAACCACAACACAGCTCCCCTGAGGTGGGAATGAATTTATGGAATGTCTCCAACTCCCACCTCTTAACCTAGCCTCTCATCCTTCAGATTTACCAAGGACAGCTCAGTATTCATTTGTCCCCCAAACTGCAGCTGACATGTCCTAGTCTCACGAGACCGTCTTCTGAATCCCCTTCTCATGGCATACAGTTAAAGGAAATTTCTCCAGCCCTTTTCCTTGAGGACAACTCTACTTAAAGACCCTTCTTCACAAGTCTTGTTCAGAAATCATTTCTGACTATGTTTTGCTCCGGAGGCCATAGGATTTAAAGAGTTATCCAAGTGGTTTTGCGGATATTGTTTTTACAAAGCCCACAGGGATTCTTCTCCAGTCTGAGATCTGGTATCTGTGAGCCTGAGTCAGATGCAATGGCCTGCTAGAAATGTTTTTGGAGAACCACAACATCACACACACACACACACACAGACACAGACACACACACACACACACCTTGCACATGTAAGTGTATGCAAGAGAGTTAGTCCTCCATCAAAATGGAGGGCCATACTTCAAAAGTTAACCCTAGTGTTAAATAGACGGTTTCACATCTCATGACATCACCCTGTGATATTTTTGAAATATTTATTTTTATTATTTTTCAGTGTGTGTAAACGTGTATGTGAATGTGTGTGTTTGTATGTGTGTGAATGTATGTATGTATAAGTGTGAGTGTATGTATATGTATGTGTATGTGTGTGAATGTGTGTATGTGTGTGAATGTGCGTGTATGAGTGTGTATGTATATATATGTGTGTGTGTGAATGTGTGTATGTATATGTGAGTGTGTTTATATATATGTGTGTGTGAGTATGTGTATGTGTGAAGGTGTGCCACTTGTGTACAGATGCTGAGGAGGCCGGAAGAGGGCATCCGATCTCCTGGAGCTGGAGGTCCAGTGGTTGTGAGCCTGGCAGGGGTGCTGGGAACTGAACTCCAGTTCTCTGAAGGAGCAGCAGGTACTCTCAACCTCTGTGTCATGTCTCCAGCCCCTTGCACTCTGACTTTCATCCTTACAATTCCATTACAACTTCATCTCAAGTGTTCAGGTTTTCTCCTTTCTTAGACTTAAGGTGTAGAGAGAAAATCCAGCATGTCTGCCTCACTTAATGCTCCTTTCTCCTACCAGAGGCAAGGAATGCACTTCACACTCAATAAACATTTGAGGAAAGAACAAATTGACTGATAGTCTGAACAAATTGACCATAGTCTGAATATTCTGTTCTAAAAAAACAAATGCTTGCCAGGTGTGATGGTACATGTCCCTGATCCTAGCTACATGAGAGGCCAAGGCAAGAGGGTTGCAAGATCAAGGCCTGCCTGGGTTGTATGGTGAGTTCAAAGCCAGACTGGATAACTTAGTAAGACCCTGTCTCAAAAAAAAAAATAAGTTGAAGGTCTAAGGATGTGGCTCAGTGGTAGAACGTTGGCATGAAGGCCCTGGGTTCATTCCCTAGTGTAACAAGGAGTGAAATAAAGCAGCGGAGGTTGGGGGAGGTTGGTTTGTAGCTGATGGTGCAACTGCAGCCTGTTGATTCCCACTTATTTTTATCAAGTACTAATGAGCCAGACCCTTTCTGGCTTTGACTGCTGTTTCCCACATGAGTCATTAAAGACGGAAATGTGCTCTTTTTAAGTGGTTCCCATTTGCAGTGAATGAAAGCTGGGACTTCGTGACTAAGCCAACATAATCGTCAGTGCTTATCTAGTTTGTTAAAAGCTCTAGGATCAGCCTAGTCCCAGATCGACTGCTGTGACCTGCTATTCCAGGAACAGCAACATTTTGACTTTGACCTTAGGTCCTCTTCTGCCATTTCCTAAGAAGTTTATCTGATTCACATCCTCAACAGGACCTTTCAAAATCTTCCATGTTCTGTGCCTGGAGGAGGTGAGGTCACATCTGCAGGTTTGTCGGCTGTATCATGAAGCAGACATGGGTCTTCAGTGTTCTGAGCGTCTGTCCTTCCCACCCGTCTTCTTGGGAGGAAGTGTCTACTGCTTCATCCACACAACTGACTGTAGCAATGGCTCAGAACAAAGCTCTTTACTTTCAAAGCAATTTGCTTGGTTCAGAATTCTTTGGGGATCAAGTCTACAGATGGCATTCTCCCCAATAATTCTTCAACAGTATCTTCAACCCTATGCGTCTCCCCACTTGAATGTCTGCTCTCAGAGAAGGAGGACATCAGTGGGAGCCAGTGGACTGAGGCGGCAGAGGGCTGCTTGTCTGATTAGGCTCCTTGGCTTCTACTGTGTCCTCCACCCCAGTGATCTGCACACTAAGAAAGAGGTGAGAAGGAATAGAGGCCACTGGGACTGATTTCAGGAGCAGCAGGCAGCCATATTGGCACATTGAGATAGGACATTCTTTAGAGACAGGAAATCAGGACAAAACGGTCCAGGCATTTGGATGAACAAAACTAAGGATAATGAGGTGATGTGTGAGGAGTTCTGTGTGGCAAGTAGTAGAACTTGGTTGGACTATTGAGGTGAAATGAGCTTTGGGAGAACTTTAAGCAAGAGTGATGACATGGGTGATTCACAAGAGCCTGAGAACGCAGTAGAGCTATCAGCAGGGCCCTGGCTCCCTCTTCTCTTTTTCATCTCTTCCCAAATGCCATGAGGGGAGCAGACCTCCTCCAGCACAGCCCCCTCATGATGCACTGTGTTGCCACAGGCCCAAAGCAAAGGGAGAATTCTGAAAACATGAGCCCAAATCCAAGCTTTCTTCCTTGTAAACTGCTTTATCTCAGGTCCTTGTCACAGTGATGGAAAGCCGACTGACATGTGTTTAGTGCTGTGTGCTGTGCACCCTCTTGCTGCACAGGAGACAATGCAAAGTCTCTGGTCAGTCCAGAAGACACAGACAATGAGCAAAGAGAGAGATGTGCTATAAAGTGTCCACCCCAGTGCACAGGCTGCTTTTGTGTGTCAACTTGACATAAACTAGAGTCATCAGAGGAAGGAGCCTCAGCTGAGGAAATGCCTCCATGAGATCTAGCTTGTAAGGCATCTTCTCAATTAGTGATCAATGAGTTCATGGTGGGTGGTGCCATCCCTGGACTGGTGGTCCTGGGTTCTATAAGAAAGCAGGCTGAGCAAGCCATGTGAAGCAAAACCAGTTAGCAGTTACCCTCCATGGCCTCTGCATCAGCTCCTGCTCCCAGGATCCTGCTCCGTTTGAGTTCCTGTCCTGACTTCCTTCAGTGGTGAACAGCATTGCTGAAGTGTAAGCCAAATAAACCCTTTCCTCCCCAACTTGCTTTTTGGTCATGGTGTTTCGTTGCAGCAATAGAAACCCTAAGTAAGACAAAATGGTACCAGGAGTGGGGTATTGCTATGACAGATCTGACCATGATTTTGGGAGGATTGTGGAAGGTCTTTGGAAATTTGGGGCTAGAAGAACCACTGAGTGTTAAGAGCTGGGATTAAAGGTGTGTGCCACCACTGCCTGCCTCTGTTTCTCTTCTAGACTAAGTCAATCTCATATAGTCCAGGGTGGCTTTGGACTCACAGAGATCCAAACAGATCTCTGCCTCCTGAGTGCTAGGATTAAAGATGTGTGCCAACACTCTGACCTCTGTGTCTAATCTAGTGGTTTGTTCTGTTCTCTGATCTTCAGGCAAAGTTTATTCGGATACACAATATATCACCACATGTTTAAATTTGTAAACACTGTGGGACTTTTAAAGTTATTTAAGATCTCGAGGATGAATAAGAAAGGAAGGATTGTGACTTAATAGTGATGTTTTTGTATGTCAAGTTGACAAGGGGTCAGTTGTTCTAGCTGGTTTTGTGTGTCAACTTGACACAAGCTAGAGCCATCAGAGAGGAAGGAGCCACAGTTGAGGAAATGCCTCCATGAGATCCAGTTGTAAGGCATTTTCTCAATTAGTGATCAGTGGGGGAGGGCCCGGCCCATGGTTGATAGTGCCATCCATGGGCTGGTGGTCCTGGATTCTATAAGAAAGCAGGCTGAGCAAGTCATGTGAAGCAAAACCAGTAATCAGCTCTTCTCTATGGCCTCTGCATCAGCTCCTGCCTCCGGGTTCCTGCTCTGCTTGAGTTCGTGTCCTGACTTCCTTCAGTGGTGAACAGCATTGCTGAAGTGTAAGCCAAATAAACCCTTTCCTCCCCAACTTGCTTTTTGGTCATGGTGTTTCATCGAAGCAATAGAAACCCTATCTAAAATACCTAGGTAGGCAACAGTTAGACTTATGAGTGAGAGACACAAGGAAGAAGCTTCCTAAAGAGATAGGAATGCTCCATTATCTGTGGTATCATGGTTATGTCAAACACTTGGATTATATCTCTATTAGGATAGTATTGTATGTGACACTATAGTATTATACTTATAGTATTGTACTTGACAAAGTTTATTTAAAATATATTTTATAAATCTGGAGAACTGGATCAGTGGTAACCTCACATACTGCAACTGCCTAAGACCTGAGGTGGTGTCCCAGCACCCACATCAGGAGGCTCTTAACTGCCAGTAACTCCAGCTCCAGGGTATCTGATGCCCTCTTCTGGTATGTGAGGGGAACTACATTTCACATGCACATACCCACACACATACAAACACACATTCAAATTATTAAAGATTTAGAAAAAATCTTGAATAAAGTAAACTACATTTATTTTATAACCCAGTGTGGTGGCTCACTCCTGTGATTCCACTCTTTGGAGGACTGAGACAGGCCAGCTTGGGTTACATAGTAAGACCTTGTCTCACCATACCACACACACACACACACACACACACACACACACACACACACTAAACTACCTCTTGGTGAGAAGAATGTCCTATCTTTTGGTGGTTTAGAATATATTAAAATTAGAGACAAAATGCCAGTAAACACCGTGTATTTGAGAGAGTATCAGGCACAGGTTATTAAAAAACATTGCCACGTGCTGGACCCTAAGATAAATACAGACTGTCAGAAAATCCTAGTGAGGCAAAGCATAAAAACAATATGGTGACCTTCGCACTGTAGGTCTTCACAAGCAATGTACAAGCTTAACAAGGGAAGAGTGAAGAGGAAGTGACATGGATGGATGGGAAGCAGGACATGGAAGCCAACAGGCATCTCAGTAACTTACTTCCTAGATTCAATGAAACCCAAGAAGGTATCAAAAGGGGAGTTAACGAAAAGTAACAATAAAATGGAAACTGGTTTGACAAGGTTTAAAATTCACACACACACACACACACACACACACACACACACACACACTGCCAGAATCATAGAATTGATTGTATTATTATTGTCTGATTACAGTTATAGAATAAAAAACAGAAAATGGATCAATTGAAAAATGTAAGTAGCCTAGAAACAGAACTACAGGGTCGTCACATGCACATGGCAAGGACAGCTTTATAGAGGGACCGAAGAGCAGTACTGGTATAATGTATAAAATACATCAGTTCTCATCCCACAGCATAAGGCAAAATGAATCCCAGAATAAAAAGCAAAGAGTTTGTAATAAATATAAAAGGCTGCCAGTGGTTATTATGCAAAGCCTTGGACTACACTGCAAGGGAAACGTGACAATAAATCTAAGCCAGCATTCCTCACAAGAAGTGCGTAGGGGACTGGGCCAAGAGCCCTGACTCAGTTAGTAGAGGGCTTGCCTGGTGTGAACAAAGCCCTGGGTTCAAACCCCAGGACTGCTTCAGTTAGGTATGGGCACAACTTCTGCATGCAGGAGACAGAGACAAAAGGTCAGAGGTTCAAGGTCATCCTTGAGTACATAGGGAACTCCAGGTCAGCCTATACTAGAGAGCCTGAAAAATGTAGAAAAATGTAAGATTTTTTTTTTTAATGAACATATTGGATGCTTGTTTTGTTGTAGAACACAGTTGGCAATTTGGTACTGGTTCCCAGAACCTCACACTTTTGAACCTGTAATTTCTATTCATTCAGAGAATGCATTCTTTTTTCAGATAGGATCTCACTATGTAGCTCTGGTTAGCCTGGAACTCACTATGTAGACCAGTCTGGCCTTTAACATAATGATCTTCCTGCCTCTGCCTCCTGAGTGCTGGGAATGAAAGTGTGTACCACCATACCTGGCCCCAGAGGGTGTATCTTAAAAAAGTTACCTACTAGAATTAATTAAAATTGTGTTTAGGAACAGATACAATGGGAAATTCAGAATTACAAGCTCAAGACCAAGAAATGTGTTTAAGTCACAAAATGGAATACTAAGCTACAATTTAAATTATTTCTATGACCAAGTTTTAAGTGTCATTGGAAAATAATTCTTGTAGAAGAGACAGACTATGTGTTGTTGCCAATAATAAAAACATGCATAGTAAAAACAGTATAAGAACAGCACACTCATTAATGTTTCTTGCAGGGGAGAGAGTCTGATTATTAGTGTAATGGCCATCTACCTTTATATTAAGCCTCTGACACATGAACCATGGTTTGTTCCACTGAAGAAGAGAGGTCCTGATAGAATCATCTAGTCATGGAGATAGTGAGTGGGCGTGACAACCAGAAGCCCAGCTAGTCTCCCCTGTCCCTCCTGCTTGCTCTCATTCTCTGCATCTGTCTGTCTGCCATCTACCCATCCACCCTCCATCTATCATATCATATCTATATCAACCCATCATTTATCAACTATCTCTAATCTCTGCCATCTATCTTTATCCACTCTATGTATCATTCTCTCTCTCTCTCTCTCCTCCCCTCTCTCTCTCTCTCTCTCTCTCTCTCTCTCTCTCTCTCTCTCTCTCCCTCTCTCTCTCTCTTTCCCATCTATGTGTAAATTTTTGGTGTTATTCTATATCCCAGGCTTGTTTGAACACCTTCTCTATCAGCCTCCTGTGTGCTTCGTTTTATATATATTATCGTATATCTCCTTAAAAACAATGATAATTCCTTTTTAAGATTTATTTTTATTTTTATGTGTGTTTGCCTGAACATACATATGTGCAACGTGCATATCTTCTGCCTTCAGAGGCCAGAAGAAGGCATCGGATGCCCTGGAAGTGGAGTTACAGACAGTCGTGAATCCCCACACAGGTTCAGGGAACCTACTACAAGAGCAGCACTCACTTTAACCACTGAGCTGTGACTCCAGCCTCAACAATAGTAATCATTTTTGAAAACTCCTCAGCTCAACTTCCTTTTGTGTATTCCCATTCAAACTGTGTATTTGGCACCATATACCAGTTCCCAGTTCTCTCCCGACTTGGTGTCTGCACATTTTGAACACAATTCTGAGATTCCCCGTTTTCAGACCACACTCTTTTCCCCCTCTCCCCAAAGGCTCACTATAGTGTGCAGTTGAGTGCCATTCTAAGGCTGGAAGATCAGTCCCAGGACCCTCCCAGGTGCTACTCTCTCTGGCCTTGCAGGCCCCTGGCTGTAACACATGCTGGTCCCGGAAGTTGCCCGAGGCCGCATCGACCTTTCCAGAAAGCAGCCTTGTCTCATCTCTCCTGGGGCCTGCTGTGCTGGGGTCAGCTTCTGCACCCACTCCTGGAGGCCAGGAGGCCATGGGGTTCTGAGTTCAGCTCAGCGACCAGGGCCTCTAGGGGACAGTATGAGGAACCTCACAGGCACTAGCCCGCCAGGCTGACTATCCTTTATCTGGTCAAGACAGTTGCCGAAAACACTAATTACTGCAAAAGACTCAAAACCCGCCCTTGGGAATCTTGAGGGTTTGTATTCAAGAGTAGTGGGGTCAAAAATTACCCAGTGTGATTGCGGTTAACATCTGTAATCCCAACAATCCAGAAGCTGAGTCAGGAGGATTACTGCGAGTTTGAGTCCAAGCCAGGGTTTGAAACCTTGACTGCCCCCCTCCAAAAAAAAAAAAAAAAAATCAAAAGTTTAAAAATTCAATCCCTTACTTCCCAAGGGAAAGTTAATTGTGGAGCAATACACATACATATGTGTATCAAAACCGTGTGTGTGTGCGTGTGTGTGTGTGTGTGTGTGTGTGTGTGTGTGTGTGTGTGTAACTGGCCTCTAACCCTCTGTGTAGCTGCTCCTGGCTTTGAACTCCCTGCAAATCTTTCTCCCAAATTCTGGCAATTGATCTTGTTTTAGTAGGTTATGTTATTTCAAGAGTTAATTACATCTGTAGTTGGGGAAAGCACAGAATCAACAAAGTACTGTTGGTGCCGAACCTCAGAAACAAAGTCATGCGTTCAGGGTGATCAGACAAGGACCATCAGTCGGTCTAGAAAGCAGACAAGTTCTCGGGTCACTGGAGAATTCTGCCCTGCGCCTAACCATCCAAGTGAGACACGCGTGCTTACTTAGCCTGGTGGCGGGTTTTTCTGCCCGGAATGAACCCTTCAGTTCCCACTTCTGCTGCGGGAACAGATGGCAACTCCAAATCTGTTTCTTAGTGGTCAAAGCAAAGGCTGCCCACGGAGCTGGTACCTTGCGTGTTTTCATATCTGACAACCCTACTTTTTAGGGTCCAAGAGTCGTTTTTTTGCGAGTTCCACTCTCTAGTGGAGTCTGGGAGCCGCGGCTTAGCACATCTCGGTTGTGCTGGCTCCTAACTGAGCAGCTCCGGAGCAGAAAGTGGCTGGGGGACGGGTGGTGGAGGGTCCCAAGCGGGGATGGTCCGGGCTGGGGAGGGTCGGGGTGGAGAGGGTCCCGGCCTCAGACGATGTGCTCGGGACTCCTGCAGTTTCCTGCCTGGGCGCGGCCGGTGTCCGCCCCGGCCGCAGCGCATCGCAGAGGAGAAAGGCGATAGGAGGCAGCAGCTGGCCTCCCACCACCCTAAAAATAATCCACCCGCCGGCGGCCGACCGGAGGAAAACTTGTCATCCCATGGAGTGCGGGAGCTCCTCGGCTTGCTACAGAGCGATCACCAACCACTTTGAGGAGTCACTGGCTGTAAGCTGTTGGTTTTGATCTAGTATTTCCTCAGTAAAGGCGTTCGCTGTGTCTAGATTCAGGGGACAGGGCCCTCCCTGGCTGGAGAGGAGAAGGTGGGGATCAAGTTTCCAGTTTGACTTACACAACCCTGCTGGCTGGAGCCTAAACCTGCGGGAAGCAGGGAAAGGTGTTACGGATAAATATATAGACTTCTTAGCCATTCCCTTTATTATTCAAGAAGCAGCTTTCTATCTACTGAATTTGTTACTCTTTGCTCTTTAGGAGTTCGGTGTACTGGTTTGAAATTTACATCTTCAGACTGTGGGCAGGCGTTTGGAAGGTAGCACAAGTGTCCGATAGGGGGACCGAGTACAGGAGCCAAACTCAAGGTATTTATTTATTTATTTATCTATTTATTTATTTATTTATTTATTTATTTATTTATTTA
>CABHPQ010167743.1:917-41957 GCA_902168405.1 Peromyscus aztecus | reverse complement strand
GGCAGGCTTCTTGCTAACTGTCCTTATAGCTTAAATTAATCCATTTCCATAAACCTATACCTTGCCACATGGCTCGTGGCTTACCGGCATCTTTACATGCTGCTTGTCCTGGCTGGCAGCTGGCAGAGACTCCCTCTGCCTTCCTGTTCTTTGTATTCTCTGTGTTAGTCCCGCCTATACTTCCTGCCTAGCCACAGGCCAATCAGTGTTTTATTAGCAACACATTTGCCATACAGAACATCCCACAGCAGCGTAGTCCTTGGTGGCATTGTCACTTTGAAGCTAGGTCTTGGACTAAGGATTGGGTGCTGGCATTGAGGACCCTGCCTCCAGTCAGGGGGCTCTGTTCTGACAGTTAGTGGACATTGAGTGCTCAAGATGATTTGCACAGACGTCCATGCTTCTGGCTTCTCATGACAAGTCAGAAAACCTGACCCTGTTGGGCCTTTGTTTCCAGAGGGCAGCCATTAGCAGAGGCCCAGAGGCCTGTGTCTCTGGGTATATGATCTGAGGGCCACAGACCCAGCACTCTTGGTCTTTAGCCCAGCTTACTTACCCACAAAGAAAGCTCAGACCCTGCAGACTATTCAGGAAGAAGGAATGTCAGACAGCCAAGAAGGCGAGCTGACAAGCATGGCTTTTGTTTCGCCACTTGAAGGTGTAGGCAGTGGCCTGCAGTGGTCGTGTGCACAGCATGCCGATTCTGGGCTCCTGCTAACCGTTCTGGTCAGGTGACTTTTCCCAGCTTGTCAGATGGTGTTCTGGTCTGTGTTTAATCAAGAAGTGACTTGGAATAGAGAGAGACAGACAGCATGCTTCTCAACAGGTGATTTTGCCCCTGGGGGTCATTGGTGAGGTCCAGGGACATCTTGTGGCTTTCAGAACTGGCATGTGAAACAGACCCGCAGCTGCTGCTACACATCTTGAAGTGCGGAGGACAATTAGGTGTTGCTCAGCTCCAAATGCCATAGGGCAAGGTTGAGAAACCCATCTCTGTACACACATCCACGTGTGAGAATGTGGATTCAGGTGCCTGGCACACCAGACTTGGGCACACTGCCCAGCACTGTGCAGCTCGTGACTGGGGTCCCTCGCAGCACATGCTTACTTGGGTGTCATCTTGGAGCAGGGATGCATATAGGTTACAGCCTCTCTGCAGCCCCTGGGGAAGGAGGTGCATCTGCTGGGATGTTTGTTGCCCGCCCTCCGAACACTGGGATGTTACTTAACACCGTCGTGGACTTTCAGATATAAGACTTTTGAAAAGGTTTATGTATTTGTTCCTTTTATGTGTGTGCCTGTGTAAGTTTATGTGCACCAGGTGCACACAGGAGCCACAGAGGCCAAAGGAAGCCTCAAGTCCCTGGAGCTAGAGCCAAGCCAGGTCCTTTGCAGGAGTAGCAGGTGCTCTGACCTGCCTGTCAGTGTCTCTGGTGCCTCGGCACTTTCACAGGGCACCTTCCAACCCAGATTTAGTCGGCGGTTTGCCTTAAAGGCTATCTCTGCTCGGTAGCTGTCCTTGCAAGCACTTGCATGGTGCATTGTTGGTGGAATGTTCCAATGGAGGACAGAGACATTGAGCGGTTCTTTGAGAACTGGTCTGATGAAGCGACCAGGAGAAGCTGCCAGCCGCCAGGCACACCTTTGTGATCTGTATTTGCCGGGTGTGGCTGCTGTCACACTATAACAGCAGGATTTCTGCAGATTGAAAACAGCTGGTGACAGCACTAACTAGTCTGTGACACCTGAGCCCTCCTTGCTGCCTGTCCTGGTAGTAACACTGCTCCCTCCAGGGCCCTCCCCGAGGCCCGCCTGGGTGCTGCAGGTGTCAGCTGGGTGCAGCCTCCGCGCCTCCTGGGTCTCCTCCCTGCTCATCTCTGCCCACCTTGTCTTTTTAGCGGCTTAATCCCTCACCTCCTGGGCGATGTGGTTTTCTTATGGGGCTGTAACCTGCTGGCCCACTTCATCAATGCCTACCTGGTGGATGACAGCGTGAGTGACACCCCAGGGGGGCTGGGGGACGACCAGAATCCAGGTTCCCAGGTTGGTTGGAGCAAGGGCTTGCCTTGCTTTGTGTGTGCTGATGCCCAGGGTCTGGGACAGGCTGGGACTTTGGGATTGTCTTGACTCAGGGGTGAGAGGGGACCCCTAATTGTCTCTGGCGCTGGGAAGATTACACTGACCCCTGCCTGAGAGGAAGTTAAGGAATCCCATGTCTACAGTGTTAGAAGTGGGCCCTAGTTTATCCGAAATTCTCAGCAAATGAGAGAAGGCAGCTAGCTAACAGCCACAGTCCTTCATAGTTCGTGTTCTTAAAACCCACTGTGAGTTGGGTGGTGGTGGCACACGCCTTTAATCCCAACACTTGGGAGGCAGAAGCAGGTGGATCTCTGAGTCCAAGGCCAGCCAGGGCTACACAGAGAAACCCTGTCTCAAAAAACAAACAAAAAGCCCCACTGTGGCCTGGCATGTAACCCCAGGCCCGGGGAGGCCGTGGTAGGAGTATTGTGCAGTCAAGGCCGCCCCAGACTATAGACGAAGACTCTGCTCTTAACAGCGAACACCTACAGTGCCTCTCCTGACCGCTGTGACCTTTGGTCCTGGCCCCTCCGAAAAAGGCAAGGGAAACGGCACAGGTGTAACATTCCAGGCCAGGCGGTGCCATCTGGTGTCAACCTGCTGTGGCTGCTGGGGTCTACAGACCTCACCCGCAGGGGTCAGGCATCATAAAGCCCGGCACCTGATGGGTTGATAGGTTCTGTTCAACCACGATAAGGATTGGGGTCCACAACAGGTTAGGGTTCCTGGAAGCCAGGCATTCTGACAGCAGGAATAGCCGGACCTGGAAGGCTGGGGGGGGGGCGTGGCCCATGGGGGGGTTTGTTGGCTCTGGTTGGCAACCTGGGGGAGGGTGGCCTGTGATGGGAGGAGACTGGTGGCCCTGTGGCTGGGTTGGGGGATCTTCACTGCCCTTTCGGTGGTTTGTGGAGGTGCACCCTCATCTGCAGTGATGTTGACGTGCCCGCAGCTCGGCTCTACCTCAGGGGCCATGTGAGTGGGCGGGCACTGTGACCAGGAAAGAGCAAGGCGGGACAGGCATCCGTGCCCCACAGCAAGGCCCCTGACTAGCTGTCTGGGTCACGGAGCACAGCTCTGCCCAGGCCGCTTACACACCTTTCTGAGCAGTCAGCTCGGGTATGGAAGGTGCATCCTGTAAGGACTTTCGGGTTTGGAGAGGCTGCCACACCTGTCAGGCCAGAGTTACCTTCTGCAGGGCTCTGGGCTTCCTGTAGTGGGATGACCCCTTGAGAAGACACCAAGGGGCAGGCCGTCACCTTTCCTAGTGAGAGCTGTTTTCTCTCTCAAGCGTTAGGAGTGGGCGTGGAAACGTGGTGAGCTGGGGTTGGCAGTAGCCCAGAGTGACCACACACTTCATGCCCAGAACCGGGCTCTGGCCTGGGACACGAGGTGGAAGCTTGTCTTCTCCCTTGGGAATCCCTCAGCAGATTGTGACTGCTCCATGCTAAGGTGTTGTCAAGCAGATGTGGGCCACACCTGGGAGGTGGGTCCTGTGGGGTTGTCACACCTGGTGGCAAATGAACACGCTTCCCCAGACTCCACAGGGGTCTGCAGCCCAGCTGGCCTGGCTCCGCCTCCCAGCCTCTTTCCCAGCTGATGGGGAGGGCACAGGAGGGACTGGCCTGGAAAAGGGGGTTGTGAGGGTGAGATGAGGCAAGGTGAGGGTACCACAGAGCTAAAGTCTGCCCTAACATTCCTGTGGTAACCCACTTCCTTTCTGTCCGCAGTTCAGTCAGGCCCTGGCCATCAGGAGCTATACCAAGTTTGTGATGGGGGTAAGTCCCGCTTACTGCCGTTAAGGGCCAGGGTGGGCTGGAGGCAGGTCTTACTGGGCCTGTGGGGGCCCGGTGAGGGGCATGCTGGCACTGATGTCTGTCTGTCTTTCAGATTGCAGTAAGCATGCTGACCTACCCCTTCCTGCTTGTTGGAGATCTCATGGCTGTGAACAACTGTGGGTACGTGTGTACCCTCCCAACGCTGCTAGGACATCCAGATGAGCGAACCCTCAGCCCCTCTGCCTACACATAATTTCGTGTGGCGTTAGCTGGTGTTGGGGTGGGCGTAGGGCGCGGCTCCTGTGAGTTCTCTAGTCCTCTTTGACAATGTGTCTGAGGACCCCTCTGTTTCCTCCACAGGCTGCAGGCTGGACTCCCTCCTTATTCCCCTGTGTTCAAGTCCTGGATCCACTGCTGGAAGTACCTGAGTGTGCAGGTAAGTGCTGGGGTGGCGGCTATTGGCTGCTCTGGAGGATGAGGAACCTGGAGGAGCTCGCTTGTGAGAGGGTAGATGGGAGGCGCCTGCTCTGAGGGTATCCGCACATTCACCTTTCAGAAAGGCTGCAGGGTACTAGGTAGGTACTGAGCAGTCCCAGCTCTGGCTGAGGGGTGAAAGTCACATGAGACTGAAGCTTAGGGCCTGTGCCTTTTTTTTTTTTTTACTTTTTTTTTTTTTAAGATTTTTTTTTTTATTATGTGTAAAGCGTGTATGACTGCAGGCCAGAAGAGGGCACCAGATCTCATTACAGATGGCTGTGAGCCACCATGTGGTTGCTGGGAACTGAACTCAGGACCTCTGGAAGAGCAGTCAGTGCTCCTAACCTCTGAGCCATCCCTTCAGCCCTTATTTTTATTTTTTTAATTGGTTTTTTGAGACAGGGTTTCTCTGTAGCTTTGGAGCCTGTCCTGGACTAGCACTGTAGACCAGGCTGGCCTCGAACTCACAGAGATCCGCCTGCCTCTGCCTCCCGAGTGCTGGGATTAAAGGCGTGCGCCACCACCGCCTGGCTCCCAGCCCCTTTTTACTTTCTTTTTTTAGACAGGGTTTCACTAGGTCGCCCGGGCTGGCCGTGAACTTGCCTGTGGCCCAGACAGAGACTGAATTGCAGCCTTCCTGCCTCAGTATCCCCGTGGCTGGGTGTGCAGGCCAGCTCTGCCCTTGCTTTCATGGCGGCGCCTCGTCCCTCCACACCTTTTACGTGTGACCCCGGGCCTCTGGGCCCCTTGCTTCTTTCACTCTGAGGAGGAATGGCCTCGCCCGCTCCCATTGACCGCCGCTCTTCTCCCGCAGGGCCAGCTCTTCCGTGGCTCCAGCCTGCTTTTCCGCCGGGTGTCATCAGGGTCATGCTTTGCCATGGAGTAACCTAAGTCACCTGACCAAACATTTATGGGGTCTTGGCCTACCCCGGTGAGGGCCCGTCATCTCGGATGCCTGAGGGACTCCATCCCCGCCTGGCTTCATGTCCATATTTGCCATGTGTCTGTCCTGATGTGGGGCTGGTAGAGGTGGTTCCCCTGGGACCTGGGGAAGCCTGGGGGAGCAGTGTTGGGGAGGGACCCTTCCCGCCCAGAGGCGCTTGAGTCTGTCTTGTGCAAGGGCAGAGAAAGGCCGTGGAGGCAAAGGTCACAGGCAAGGCTTAGGGATCAGGTCCCCCCACCTCCAGCCCAGCTCACCCTGCCCCCCCAGCCAGAGGCACCCGCTCCTGCTGTGTAAATAGGGCACCACCATGCCTGGGCCTGTGCTGGGAGGCTGGCGCTGGGTCCTGCCCTTGTCCTCAACACTACTTTCCCGACCCAAGGGCAGTGCCTTCTCCTGATGGGAAATCATGTGACTCCTCAGATTGTCCCCTCATCCGCTCGGCTGTAGTGGTGACGCCAGGTGCGAGGGTTCTGTTACACATCTCTGATCGCTGTCTAGTCCTCCCCTCATGGTAAGATAGGACCCCTTCTCCTCGAATAAATGTATTGGTGGTGATTTGGACTTTGGTGGGAACCTCTTATTTCCGTGAGCTTCGCCAGACCCTTGTGCTGGTGTCTGAGTTCTCGGGACTGCCAGCCTGGGCCCAGGTGTGGCATGGCCGTGTCCTCTCTGTCCTCCGGGTTGAGGCTGCGGTGCCTCTTCACAGAGCAGCAGCTGGCACTCGGGCCTTCTGCCAGGGAGGTAGCGGCTGTTTCAGAGTCCCACCCAAGCTACCAAGTGGCACTTGGCACCTTTTGAAGGTGACTGTTTTCAAGTCTTTTTGGTACAGCAGCCACGTGGTCAGAGCAGGAGGCAATGGCTGGCCATCTTCTGCCTGGCCATGAGTGTCTGCCCTCTCTCCACGGGGCCTGGCACGGGAGAGTTGCAGTTTGCTGCCTTTTCACTTGCCCTCAGGTAAGGTCTGGGTCATCCCCAGAAGGCTTTGGCGATCTGTTTTCCGGTAATCTAGTGACAGGGACTCGGGAGCAGTTCTACTCCGCGTGTCTTTAATGCCCAGCAGAGAGGTTTGGTGGGCCCTGTGCACACGAATAGTGCTTGAGGCTTCTGTGCTCTCGAAACTGTTTAGTTTACATTCCCTTTGCTGGAAAGCCACACCCCAGACAGCTACGGTCCCGGATGTTGCCACATCGCCTCGTGAGCATCATCTTAGGTCAGTGTCCTGAGGCTGTCCGCCCAGCGCATCCCCACATTGACCACATGCTGGGTGACTTGTCCTCCTTCAAATCCTGTTTGCACTGGTCCTTCCGATGACCCCCAGATTTAGGGGCACTTGTGTTTCACAGTTGAGCTGAGCTGTCCCTAAAGAGGTGCCCCTGCCCTGAGCCTCCCAGAGGTTCGTAAGGAGCTTCCCGGCCTAACGAGCAAGGGTTTGGTTGGTCTGACCACTCGGCACAGGAGGCCCTGCTGTTCCCAGAGCCTATCCTGGGAGCTAGAGCAGGAGTCGGTCTGTAAGAGGTTTGGTGGCTTGAGCAGGGCACTGAGCCGCACTGCCAGTGGGGAGGAGTGACCGGGGTGGGAGTGTGCTGCAGGAGCAGTGACTTCCCTTCTGGATAAGCGTATTCTTAGGGAGAGTTGGAAGGGCTGCAGCAGGCCTTCTGAGACTGTCTCCTAAGGAGGCAGTGGTAGCCTGAACTGTCCCTTCGGCAGCCCTTGTCACTGCCGGCCCCCAGAAGCCTGGAAGCCATGACTTCCCGTGTGAAAGAAGACTCTCAGATCCTCAAGGCTTCAGGGTGCCGGCCTCTCATCCTCTGTTGAAGACTGTTCGGTCCCTGCCAACATGTCCCCCTCCCTGCCCATCTGACAGCCTGTGCTCCTGAAACCTCCCTGATCCCATGCTCCTGATCTCTAATAAACATTTTCATGGACGGATCTGCAGGCTGCCAGCAGATGCCCCTGCTGGGTAAGTCAGGAAGAGCCACAGAGAAACCAGGATAGGCTTGGGCCTCTGAGGGGTCTGCTTGGCCCAGAGGCTCCCATCCCTGACCACTCATGCCTAACACTAGCTCAAGCAAAAGGCCTTCCTTCCCAGGAATGCAGCAGCTTTGACATCTGAAGATCAAATGTTAAAGTCATAAACTCTGACCACATGACCAGCTCAGGAGAAGGAAAAAGGCCTTTGAAAAAAGTCAGTGCTCTCACAATAAGATACTTACACAGACAAGGACCAAAATGGCATTCATGAAAAATTCTCCCAACGGGCTGGGGAGATGCCTCAGCCAGTAAGTCCATATTGCGTAGGCATGAGAACCCAAGTGTGGTCCTTAGCACCCACATAAAAGCTGGGTGCAGTGACGCAGGTCTGTAACCCTAGCACTGGGGGCAGGGGTGGGTAGGAGTGGAGACAGGTCCCTGAAGCTCACCAATTGGATAACCGTCCTAGCCAGACTGAGCTTCAGCGTCCACGAGAGATGCCATCTCACAAAAGAGGGTGACGGCCGCTTGGAGTGACACCCAAGACGGACCTCTGGGCTACACGTACTTATGCACGCATGAGTACAGCACACACAAGCCCATACACACAGTGCAACTTTGTAGTAAAGAAAACATTCATGCTGTAGAATGCATGAACCTTGGAGATAGGTTAAGTAGTCACAAACACATGATCTGTCAAGAATTTATATGAAAAGTCAAAAACAGGCAAATGAGGACTGTGAAGTGGCTCAGCAGATAAAGGTGCTTGTTACTAAGCCTGACCCCCGTGGTGGAGGGAGAGGAGGTCCTCTGATGTATGAGCCCCTCCCCCCAACGAAAAAGGAAGGAACAGGAAATGTACATACAGATAGGAAATAGATGAGTAGTTGCTTTGGGCTGAGGGGGGTTGTGTGGGAGTGGGGACCAGTGGGTAAGGTGCTTCTTGGGTAATGAAAATGTCCACTGTTGGTATTAGTTATAGTTACACAGTCCTATAATATACTAAAACCCATCAAGTTGGGGGTGACCAGTTGGCTCAGTGGGTAAAGGCACTTGCCGCCAAGCCTGACAACCTGAGTTTGATCCCCAGAACTCAAAGATAGAACCATTCCTGCAGGTTGGCCTCTGACCTACACACACACACACACACACACACACACACGCATCACTGCACTCGCCCCACCCTACACAGACACTAAATAAATCTCCAAAACATGGAGTTGTATGCGTCGAAATTTTTTTTTAGCCAGGTTATGGTGGTGCATGCATTTAATCCCAGCACTCAGGAGGCAGAAGCGGGTGGATCTCTGAGCCAGCCTGGTCTACATACAGAGTTCCAGGACAGCCAAGGCTACATAAAGACCCTGTCTCAAAAACAAAAAAAGCAGAAAGAAAAAAAAACACCCAAATAAAGATGTTGGAGTGGGATACATGTGGGCCGTGGCACTTAGTGGAGGTTGGAGGAGGACTTGCAGGAGTCAGTTTTCTCTTCTACCGTGTGGGTCCAGGGAATTGAACTCAGGTCATTGACCTGACAGCAAGTCCCTTTACCCATAAGCCATCTCACTGGCCCCAAGTTGTATAGTTTAAGTGGGTGACCTCTGTATCTTAGTATATTGAGAGGAACAGCCTTGATAGGTCAGTACCAGCCAGGACCTCCCTAGCCCCAGGTCACTGCCTCTCATTTGTTGCCTTTTGCCCTTGTTTTCCTGGCCCACAGCACTTCTGGACCACTCTGATCCCCAGAGAGGTTTCTAGGCCCTGGGACCCTGTCCCTGGGCTGCTCCAAACACCTGGCCATTTTGAAACCTGTGGCCAGGACAGGCCCTAGCATCACACCGTTGTGGAAATGTCCTGAAGCCACCTGCATAAGCCCCACTGACAACTTCTGAGGTTGGGAGAGCCAGCCAGGAACCCCGGGCCTTCCCTCTGCTCTTTCTCTTTCCTGCCGGGCCACGTGTGCCTTGGGTGGAGTGGAAGTTACAGGGAGGAAAGGGATGGCCCAGAGTGTGGGGAGAGAGTTGCATAGGGGGGCAGAAGCAGATGTCCCACAGCATTCCACCTCATGCCAGCAGAGACTTAAACAGGCTTTATTCAGGAGTCAAGGCCACCTCGGTTACCCGCTCCCTGTCTCCCCACCCACAGAACCCCACTTGGGTGGGGCTTGTTCTTCAGCTGCGCCTCATGGTCTGACATCCAAGCCACATGGGCACTCAGAGATAGGGAGCCCCAGAGTCTGCAGGCAGACAGCACCCCCACCTGCACCCTGTGGGGCAGGCAGGTATCCTCGGAATCATGCCGTCTACGGGACGCTGTTGTAAGGGGCAGGTAGGGCCCTGGTGTGCAGTTTCTGGTGAGCTGGACCCCACAGCTTGTCCCTTCCAGAGGGCCATTAGCCAGGCAGAATCTTGTTTGAGGGCTGGGGACAGGATGGAGGACGCAGCAGTTAGGCAGCTGACCTCTTCTCCCTGGGAAGGAGTGGGGCACCTCTGTAGATACGCCTGGACTCAGAGCGCTCAAGAAAGAAGTTCCCGAGGAGGCTACGATCCGCTGTCCTTAGGAAACCAGGCACGCACGCACGCACGCACGCACGCACGTGTGGCCACTAGAACACTGCTGAGGGCAGCACCCCACCCCCACCCCCGTGGAGAAGCACTCCTGGGGGTACTGGGCAGACACTGCTCAGTAGAGAGGGAAAGGGGGGGGCATACAGAGAGCAGGACCTGCTCCAGAAGCTCTGGCTTCTAACTTGGAGACAGCATCCAGAATGGGCAGGAGGCCAGGCTCACCAGGCCTTGCCTTGAGTGTCCCCTCAGAATATTCCAGCTAGCAGCAAGGGAGGCAGCAGCAGTCCCAGGAAAGGGCCCCATACATGACCAGAACTGTGCTTCAAATCCAAGCCGGCCTCTTCAGGGTCCTCCGCACCTGCGGAAAGGAAGGGGCTGTGACTCAGCTTGAAAACAGCCTGACTCTCCACTCACTCCATGCAAGGTGCAGGCAGCAGGCAGGGAGGAAGCATCTTGCAGATCATGCATGCTTTACCATGCCCAACCACTGGTACCAGCACAGGATACCTGCATTCTGGAGCCAGGAAGGGAAGAAGGGGCCGTGGGCCTTACCTGTCCAGGGTGACTGTAGGGCCAGGGTGCGTCCACCTATGGCATTAGCCGAGGCAGAGGCACTGGGGACGTTGGAGGCAGGGTGGCCCGAGTGGTCCAGTGAGGCCTGCGGCCCACCATGCCCCTGGGCTTGACCCAACACCTCACTGGAAACAGGCAACTCAGCCTCCGCCTCAGGCAATTCGGCCACCACCTCAGGCAACTCAGCCTCTGCCTCAGGCAACTCGGCCTCTACCTCAGCCTCCACCTGGGCCTGGGGTAGGGTCTCTCCTGTCTGTGTCAGGGACATCGTGGGGTACAGAGATTTCTCTGGGCTCACGGAGGTTGCGCTCGACTTGCTGGCTTCTTTGTCCGTAGACTCAGGGTCAGGGATATGTGTTGATGTGGGGAAATTAACTGGCCCCTCATCCAGTGAGGGCTGGATGTGCGTGGTGGAAATGGAGGGGACCTCAGCTAGGAAAGACTCAGCCTCTGTTGCCATGGAGGAGGGGCCTTCCGTTGCTAAGGAAGATGGGGCCTTTGTTTCTAACGCAGGTGAGGACTCGGTTGCCAGGGAGTCTGAGACCTCTGTTACCGAGGAGAAATGTAGAGTCTCAGAGGTTGCTAGGGACGGAGTACCGGTTTCCCTGGAGCTTGGGGCTTCAGTTGCCTGGGTGGAAGGGACCTCGGTCACCCGTGGAGGCGAATCCTGCTCCTCTTCCGGGTTTCTTGTGGGCTCTGTTTGGCAAGGCTAAGCATTAGTGCTGCAGACAGGACCCCACCCAGCCGCGCAATGTCCCACCAGGGACGCGCAGGCCACACTCCTCTGCAGCGGGTGTGCCCCTCTGGTAATGTAACTTCTCGACATTGACCCAACTCCTCCACCCTTCTCCAAGCCTCTCCTAAGGACTGCATGGTAGGCCCCGCCTATTCGATCACAGACCCCGCCCACCAGCCCAAACCTTCCCGCTCAGCCACGTCCCCTTGCACTGCATCCAGGGCCTCCGTTCTCAACCCTCTGTAGGGATGGAAGGATGCAATCTGTCACTTGGGGTAACGAGGTGCCAAGGTGGCGGTGCAGGGAGGGCAGAAAGTGGCAGAGGGTCCCCACCGTCGCGTCCCGTAGCCCCATCTCCTGCTTCTCAAGGTGGGAGTCCTGAGACTCGAGGCCCCCCAGGCAGGGTCGCGTTCTCCCAACTCCTTCTCAGCTCTGGCCTGCCACTCACCACAGAGAGAGTTCTCGCAGCTGTAGTCAGGGGGGCACTGGGAGCAAGGAGTCCCCTCCTGGTAGGGCTTGCGCCCCTTCACGTTCCCCCTGAAGAGAAGGCGTTGCTGCAGGGGAGGTCCGCGCCTTCCTACCCATCCCCACGGTCCCCAGAGGCACAGCCGGTCCATCCCCAGGAACCCACGGGGCTGCTACCTCCCACTGGGGACCACCGGCTCCCTGGCCTCTCTGGCTAACCAAATTAGACTTCCCGTCGGACCCCACGTTGCCTGAAGGGCCAGGGCCTACATTACCAGCCCACAGCTTCCTTGTCCTCTCCCAAGCCTCTCAGCACTTACGGGGGTTCATAGTTGCACACCAGCAAATGGATGTTGCCTTCCTCCACTCCCTGGAGCGTCTCACAGAAGTGGGAACCACAGCCGATCCTCTCGGTCTTGCTCCAGATTACCTAAAGGAGGGCAAACCCAGCAGCTCAGCCCTGGGCTGGGTACACAGTCCCTTCCCCATGTAACTCTGCACCAGCTCTCTGTGGGTGGTCTTGGCCTTCCAAGTCCCTGAACCTGTGTGTTTCAGGCCAAAACTGCTCAGGGGCTAGAGGCAGGAGGTAGCATTGTCTACCCTCTCCTGCCAAACACAGAAGTCACCAGGCCTCTGATACACCCTGCCCACTTTCCTGTGGCCTCTTTCTAGAGGTTTTTGGTTTTGTTTTGTTTTTGTTTTTTGAGGCAGGGTCTCTCTGTGTAGCCCTGGCTGTCCAAGAACTTGCTTTGTAGACCAGACTGGCTTCGAACTCACAGAGATCCACCTGCCTCTGCCTGGGAGTGCTGGAATCAAAGGGCTCTGTCCTTTTAAACAAGGGGTGTATACAAACAGTGAAATCCGAACGGAAACTTTCCCCATCTATCACCTTAGCTAGGGCCCCTCCCACCCATTTGTTCCACCTCTTGGAGAATAGTGGGGCTGCTAGAATAATTTCTTCTTAAGTGAAACAGTGTTACTCCCAGCACTGGAGGCTGAGGCAAGCAGATCTCTGTGGGAGTTCCAGGCCAGCCAAGGCTACCTAGTGAAGCACTGTCTCAACAACAAGAAAACAAAAATGTGTGTCCTGCCACTGGGGTGAGAACGCCATGCTTTCCTCAATTTCTAGGCTCAGGGTGTGTGTGTGTAAGGGGGGGGCGGGTCCTGCTTGCGTTAGCTGTGGCTCCTCAGGTTCCTGTCTGAGCAGGTGTGTCTCTGGGCAGAGATGGCTCCTGGCTTGGTCAGTCTGGCAGGGCTGTGTTGGGTGAGGGTGAGGCGCAGATGTCTCAGTAGGGAAGGTGCCAGGACCTCACAACTTCCCGACTTGGGTGGGTGCTTCTGAGTATTAAGATTAGGGCTAAAAATATCAACTCAAAAGGGCACTGAAAACGGGAGGGAGGGATGTGGGTGGGATTGTTTTTTATTCTTTGGTTTCTGGTGTAATCATTTGTACAATAAGCATTGGGAAGAGAAAACAATTCCTTTAATACTAATGCTAAGCCTTGGTGGAGGCTGCCTTTACCCACTGAGCCATCCCCCTCCCACTTACAGAGTTTTTTTCTAAAGCAAAAATTAAACAAGTTTGTCTATTTGCTTTATTAGTTTGGCAGATTAGAAACTGCAAATAAGCCGGGCAGTGGTGGCGCACACCTTTAATCTCAGCACTCGGGAGGCAGAGCCAGGTGGATCTCTGTGAGTTCGAGGCCAGCTTGGTCTACAGAGTGAGATCCAGGACAGGCACCAAAACTACACAGAGAAACCCTGTCTTGAAAAAAACAAAAAACAAAAACAAAAACAGAAATCGCAAACAGTGGTAGGAAAGGGGTCAGTGGGGGGCATCTGCGGCTGCTGCAAATGCTTTGGGCCACTCGGGGTCCACTGTCACCCAGGACAGTCATCGCATTCAGAAAACCGGCGCTGTGACACCAGGCTGAAATGGGGTGACCTAGGTTTTCAAAAGATGTGCCTTTTTGAAGAGATGGTGACGGTGGGGGCAGTTTGAGTGGCCTCTGACTGCGCGCTGTGTGCTGTGTAGGTCGTTAGGGAGGCTCTAAGGAGAGGACCATTCTAAAGCCGGGCTACTCTAGCAGGAGCCAAAAAACCGAGAACCACCCCTCCTGGCCCCGCACGAGGCTCCACCCAAACCTGGCGATCCTGCCCGCCCCGCCCCGCCCCGCTCGCCCCGCCTCCAGACCAGGTGGCTCCCCCCAACACTAAGACGCCCCAGCCCGTCCTGCCCAACGTGCACGTGGCCCCACTCGTCACCTCGAGGTCCAGACGAAACGCACGCACATGGCACAGCACATCACTCGAAGCCCTCCCCCTGCTTCGCGAGGTCCAGACCCTATCCACCTGCGTGGCCCCACCCCACACCTGCAGGCCCCGCCCATCGTGCGGCTGCTGGTGGTGATTGATCCCCAACACCGAGAGACCCCCCCCATCACGTGGCTCATCCAACCAGCCGAGGCCTGCCCAACACCTGGAGGCCTGAGCCCTCAGGTCAGGCCAGGAGCCCCCACCCCCAGCCCACACCTGAGCTCCCCGGCCCACGACGGCTGCCCTTTCTCCGCCCCGCCCCCGCGCTCCGGCTCGGGCCCTGTCACCTGAGTGTAGTGGCCGCACATCTGGCC
This sequence comes from Peromyscus aztecus, assembly GCA_902168405.1. Taxonomy (NCBI): domain Eukaryota; kingdom Metazoa; phylum Chordata; class Mammalia; order Rodentia; family Cricetidae; genus Peromyscus; species Peromyscus aztecus. The sequence goes on along the minus strand of CABHPQ010167743.1, from coordinate 27,741 downwards.
GGGATCGCAGGTGGCCGAGCTGAAGTTGTATTGCTCTCGCTCCTCATACCAGTTCCCCACGGCCAGCGGCACGTCCATGCCCTGGTCGGTGATGGCGAACAAGTTCTCTCCGCGCCGGCCCCGCTCCTTGTTGTGCCCCCACACGCATTTCTGCGCATAGGCCTTGGCGAAGGCGGCTAGATCGTCGTCCCATCTCTGCAGGGCAGCAAGGGAGGCAGGAAAGGGAGGAGAGGGTGCTTAGAGGAGACTGGGGGTGTCCTGGAACCTCAGGAGGCCAGAGACTGGCTTGCCTCCCCACCCCTTAGCAAGGTGACTCCCGGCTTTTCTCAGGAATCTGTTCCCCGTGGGTTTCGGTGGGGTCTGGAGAGTGCCACCTCGGGCCCTGGGGCACCTCTCTTACCCCTCACAGGGGTGGTGGAGGACTGATGGTGATCTGACTTTGAGTGTTGTGTGCAGCTGCGGGATGGGGTGGAGATGCTCGGAAAATGTCCAGAGATGGCGGAGGACTGGTGGTTTGTTCTGGTCCATGCAGCTAACACAGGGCACCACCACCCACTGCCAAGGCTCTCCCTAGCAGGTGCTCTTCCTAAGTGCTCAACTCCCTTCATCGGGTGCCTCCTCCCCAGGAAACTGTCTCTGTGTGGCACGCTGAAGGTCCCTCACTTCCAGTCATCAGAGCTCTGGCTAAGCCAAGGCAGTCCACCCAGTCAATGTTCTCCAGGAGATTGCAGGTGAGATGCTGGGAAAGAGTTTTCCTTAGAGCGCCTCTGGGGTTCTGTCCCTGGCTGGGAGAGGATGGAGGAGCATGGGAGGAGGAACTAATGAGGCATCTGACCCCAAGGACTAAGGAGGAAGGCCTGGATCCCATTAAATTCTGTCCTTGGCCTTTCCTGGAAATGGATGCCTGCTGTGGCTCTTGTTCAGCCCTCTTGGGGACGGGAGGGGGGGGGGGGGTGTCCAGCTTCCAGAGCTGGACAGCCAAAAAAGCAAAAAAAGCAGCAAGAGCTTGGGTGACCATGATCACCTCCCAACCACTCAGCGATCTGGGGAACAGCTGCCCGGAGCCCTCACGGGAGCCTGAACTGGGGTTGGCACCACTGCTGTACCTCAGGGAGTCCTTTTCTCTCTCTGGTCACTCTTTCAAATTAATTATATATGTACTATTAGGGGTGTGTGCGTGCGTGTGTGTGTGTGTGTGTGTGTGTGTGTGTGTGTGTGCTGGCGCACGCCTCACTGACGGCTGGAAGGTCAGAGGACAGCTTTCCGGTCCCCACGGCCTCTAGGGAGGGAACTTAGGCCACCTGCTGTGGCCATTTTTGTTTCAGATCACAGGTTTGGGTAGTCTGGACTCTAGGCAGTAGTGGGCAATGGGGGTGGAAACTGGGATCAGGGGTCTAGGGTGATCTTCAGGGCTCCAGGGTAGACAGGCCCTTTCTAGGGCAGCAGTAGCATGATCTCCACCTGTCACAGTCTGGGTATTGTGGGTACTTCAGAGATGTCAATTTTTGATGATTGAGAGACAAGCTCAGAGCTGCCCCAGCTCTAGCCCACAGACTGAGTCTGTGCCATGCCTGAAGTCCCATGGGGACGCCACTGGAGGCTTCTCAGCCTGTGGCATTGCAGGAACCACGGTCCTCTCCCCCTGGAAGCAGGTCCATCCACCCGTCATTCAGCAGTCCTGGGCACTGGGCCAGGCCAGAGCAACAAGAGCGAGAATCATGATGTTCACGAGGTTGTAAGTCGCTTGGAGAACGTGACCACTGTGATCAGTGGCACAGGCAACTGAGTGGGGCATGGGAGGGCCGTGTAGCCAGGTTGAGGGTGGAGAAAGAGATGGGGCTAAATGACAAGGTGCCAGCCAGGTGAGGGGGCACCCTGGGCAACGTGCACACTGGACAGCAGGGTGTGCCGTGTCTGCAGATAGGAAATGACCAGTCTGGATCTCAGCTCTGATAACCAGTATCCCAGCTTTGGATCTGCCTGCAGCTCCTGGTTGCCAAGGACAACGGGGTTGAGAATGGCTGCAGTGCCCTGAGCATTTCTCACAGCCACCCTGTCGGGAAAAGGCTCCCCTCCGAGTCACCAAGCCACAGGGCACAAGCTGAGGCTATGTTGGGCCTCAACTTGGCTGCTGCATTTCCCAGGTGACTTGGCTCTTAGCTCAGGGGTTCTAGAGGGTGCCTGGGGGTGGGGGTGGGGGGCTGGACCAGTCAGACCTCTTTGAGGACAGAAAGGGAGGGACTCTCACTTTATCAACTGAAGCCAGAGCAGGCATCCTGTTCCAACCCTGTCCTCTGATAACATCCCTTCTGCCAGATTGGCCACCACCACCCTGCCTCTGGCTCCTGTTGTCTGTGCATGTCCCTCACTGTCGTATAGACAGTTTGTATTTGTGTTATATGGATACTTTAGATTTCACTGCATGCAGTACTGCATGTGGAAGATTCAGCCCACATATGTGGATGGGCTCATGACCTCATTGTATGAATGAGAAACTAAGAGTCCACATGGTTACAGAACGTGCCCTAAACCCCGCGTCTCCCTGCTGGAGACAGCACCTGAACTGTGGGCCCCGGAGTCTGCTCTCCCTCCTCAGTGCTTTCCGGGCTCACCCTGCCTCTCTCCCTCTGCTCCTCGGGGATTTTCAGAGCATCCACAAAGTGCTTCCCCTCCAGGTCATCACATCTTGGGAAGATTGAGGAGGAGGCCACTGGTGTGGGGAGCCAGGGCTTAAGCCTGAGCACAAGTCCCTCCAGCCTCAGCTTCCTCATCTACATGATGGGCTGCTCCTGAGGACCAGCATTACACAGCACGAGGGATTCCGTCAGACCAGAGGAAGGGGTCTGAGAGGGCATCCCCACGAGGAGTGGGGTGAGGAAAAGGGCTGTGGCAGGCCGTGCCCAGCGCCCCTTCAACCCCAGGAGGTGGGCACTCGGCTACACTCACCATCTGCAGCATGTCTGACGCTGGAGGAGACACCTGGGCACGGTAGAAGTTGTGAAGCTCCACCACGGTTTGCTTCTCACCCTCCGTGAGGGCTGAGGTGGGGCCCGTGGCAGTCAGCAGCAAAAGTGGGAACAGTGTCGCCCAGAGGCTGCAGGAGCTGTGCATGGTGGCCAGCTCCCTCCGTCTCTCCCGACCAGGGGTCCGCAGGCGGCTGGACTTAAAAGTCCTTCCCACACAAGCACCACCCTGGCTGGGGTGGGGCGGCGGGGGCTGTGTCTGGAGGCCCAGCCCGCTCACACAATGTCTCCAGGAGGGCTGAGTGCCTTGGGTCTGGACCAGAGTCGAGTCCACTCCCCTGGAGTCCTTGGCAACAGCCTCCTTTCTCTCGGTAACGGGGGCTCAGGCCAGGGGCTGTGAGCTCCGTGGTCCCTACTGAGGTGTGGACAGAGCCTCAGGGGACAATCCCAGAAACAGCTGCAGAGCTGTGGCCGTGGCACCCAGCTCATACCCACTAGATGCTGGGGACAGGACAAGGAAGGAGCCTTATCGATCTGCCCCCCCTTCCCCAAGATTGGGCAAGATGAGGAGGCTGCCAGTGCCATTGAGAGAGCGAGGGAGGATAAGATGATGTGTCCAGCTGCCCGGGTCCCCAGGTCCTGCCCACTGTGATGTTTGTGATAGGACAGAGTCATGGCAGCAACAGTCAGTGCCCATCTTGCGGGTCCTCTGTAAGAGCAGCAGGCGTGTAAATAAGACTAGGAATAGCCACACGAACAAGAAAGAAGCCGGGGCGGGGTGGGGTGGGGGGGCATTCGGAGGTCTCTCGTTCTCCTCAGATGAGCTTTTCATCATGTAGCCCAGGTTAGCCGCTCTCTAATTGCTACCCTTCTGCACTTGCAGGTGTCCCCCCTCCATTTTTATTTTATTTATTTTATTTTTTTTTTTGGTTTTTCGAGACAGGGTTTCTCTGTGTAGTTTTGGTGCCTTTCCTGGATCTCGCTCTGTAGACCAGGCTGGCCTCGAACTCACAGAGATCCGCCTGCCTCTGCCTCCCAAGTGCTGGGATTAAAGGCCTGCGGTGCCAGCTCTCCCTTCTCTGAGCTTCACTGGAGGCCGCCTCTCCTGACAGGCATGGTCTTTAAGGGTTCTGTTCTCAGTGTGCTCGACACTGGGTCTGCTCCTCCGGGTGACTTTGTGTCTACTGCTCTGATTCGTTTTCTGTGGTTTGATGGTTTCGTTCTCTGAGAGCATCCTGTTTTCCAGTGTTTAGTTCAATCTCCCAGGCTTCTCAAAAAGATGGAGAAACTTCGTGCGGCAGGACCCTGTCCCTTTCTGTAGTATATAGGCCCCAACTGGGCATTTAACGCTGTAGTTTGCACGTAAATGTCCCCCCTAGGCTCATACTTGATCACCAGCTGTTGGTGAGGTTTGGAAGGTTGTGGAAACTTTAGGAGGAAATGGGCCATGGGGGTGGGGCCTAGGGTTTTATAGCCGGCCCCACTTCCTGACCGCTCTTCTTCCTGACTGAAGATGCGTCGTGGTGCCTCCCTACCGCGATGGCTCTCTTTCCCTCTTAAACTTTGATCCCGAACAAACCCTTCTGTCCTTCAGGTGCTTGTCAGGCATTCGTTACAGCTAGACCAAAGCCCGACGGTCCCCGGTGCAGTGTTCGGCTCCAGAGATGCCCCGCTAGCAGGGCCAAGCTGCAGGGCACCAAGAGTGAGGTCAAAGTAGACGTGGCTGTGGGCCGAGAGTCCAGTCCTGCTCCTCCAGCTTCTTGTGTGGCAAGGGTGCTCACCCAGTAGAATGTAGCTGCTGTCACCCAAGTGGGCAGGAGAGCAGCAGAGACCCGCCCCCTCAGAATGCCGAAAGCTCAGCCCTGGAAGAAATCCGTCTTTGTTCTTCAAAGCTAGGCCAGCAGGGCAAGGACAGTCGGTGCTGGGAGTCCTCAGGGGTTTGAAGGCTCTGCTTGGTACGGGCTGTGCAGAGACTGAGCAGCCCCTGGGTGAGGTCTACAGGGCTCAGGATGATTCAGGTCTACAGGGCGACAGACATCCCCACAGGCTGAGGCCATTGGCTGCTCCTGACTGGCCCAGCTCAGGTCTCAGCTCTGTGCTCCCTGCAGAGAAGGCAGGACACAGGGCTGAGGGGTGAGGTCCAGCTGCCAGCCAGGGCCAGCTGTGCTGTCACTGGTGGCTTGGAGGACAGCTCTGGAGGCTGGAGGACACCTGCCTACAGAGGAGGGCAGAAGCAAGGCCTGTCCCATCCCCACCCAACGTCACCCTCTCGGCAAGCTGAAGTGAGGTTTGGAGGGAGGTCATTAGTCCCACTTTGAGGGCTGACCGAGCTGGGTCTGACCTGAGGGCCCTAGTTCTTATGTTCTGTTTTATTTTGTCTAGCTTTAAATTTTATTTCTTCTATTATTTAATGTGCATGGGATAGGGCATGTACATGCCATGGCACGCACGTGCAGGACACTTGTAGGGGTTGGATCTCTCCTACCGTGAGTCCTGGGGATGGAACTCTGTAGTCAGGCTTGGTGGCAGCACCCTAACCACTGAGCCACCTCACTGAACCTTCCCCTTGGTTTTGATCATTTCATTTTCTGTATTTTTTTCCTAGTGGAGGTAAATATAAGGATTTAAAAAAAAATGAAGTTGGGGTTGGGGAGGGAACAGGAAACGGTAGGCAGCTAGGAAAATGTTAGTTCCTGTGTCAGGGACAGTGAAGAACGAGGGTCAAGAAAGGGCAGAGATTCTCATTGTTCAGCTGGAGACGCCTTGGCTATCAAAGAGCCAGGATGGTTAGTGACAAGTCCTACGTGGGCTGTGAACGCGAGTTCTTTTAAAACATGAGAAAGAGTCTGGAGAGATGACTCAGTGGTTAAGAGCACTGGCTGATCTTGCAAGGATCCAAGTTCAATTCCCAGCACCTAAATGGCTGCTCATAACCATCTGTAACTCTAGTTCCAGGGGATCTAATGCCCTCATCTGAATTCTGTAGGCACCAGAAACTCTTGTGGTGCACATACACACAGGCAAAACACTCATTCCCATAAAATAATAAGTCTATAAATAAATAAAAAACCTAACTGGTGAGTACTGTGTACTGATTTGTGAAGGTACTCATATTCCACAGAAGCCAGAGGTCCAGCCTGGGCTACCGCAGAAAGGGTATGGGGGCTGGGGTGTGTCTCAGCACACTCTGTGCTTAGCATATTCTAACCTGAGGCCAAAATTAAAAATAAAAATAAGTAAATGAATAAGGAAAGAAGGAAGATGGTGAATAGAAAGTGGGTGGAGAGAAAGAGAAAAAAGGGGGGGGAGGGGCTGGTGGCTGCAACGACTTCTGACCAGCAGAATCAAAGGAAGAGGACAGCTGGTGACAGGGAACAGGTCTGGCAGGCAGAGAACAGGACGCTCCCTGAGCCCTCGGACTTACCGGAAGAATGAAGGGCTCAGAGAGGAAGCAACAGACCAAAGGAAAAGGACACAGTGAGACCCTCACAGACCCGGAGCAGGGCACCGCAGGACACAGTGAGACCCTCACAGACCCGGAGCAGGGCACCGCAGGACACAGTGAGACCCTCACAGACCCAGAGCAGGGCACCGCAGGACACAGTGAGGCCCTCACAGACCCGGAGCAGGGCACTGCAAGAAGTTAACAGACACAGCTGGAAAAACAGCTTGTGTTTGGTTTTTCAAGACAGGGTCTCTCTGTGCAGCTCTGGCTGGCCTGGAACCCACTCTGTAGACCAGGCTGGCCTTGAACTCACAGATCCCACCAGCCTCTGTCTCCCAGAATGCTGGAATTAAAGGCATGTGCCACCACCACCTGGCAGAGAAAACAATTTAAATAGAAGGTTTGAGATAGTCACAGTAAATGAAAGAAAAATTTTAAAGGCTGCAGTTATAATACAGAGAATGAGTGTAGACTCAAAAGCAAAAGTCCTCACACAGGTAAAACAAGGATTCATACATGATGGGGTGATGGTGTCACACTCCTTTAATCCCAGAACTCGGGAGGCCAGCCTGGTCTACAGAGTGATTTCCAGGACAGCCATGGCTTCACAGAAAACCTTGTCTTGAAAAACAAACAAACAAACAAAACAAACTATATATATATATATATATATATAAAGTAAGGATTCATTAAACAAATAAAACAAGGCATACAAAATGGCTTAACAATTAACAACAATTGCTGCTCTTGCAGAGGCCCCAAGTGTGGCTCCAGGATCCATGTCTGGCAGCTCCGGCTCCAGGGATCCAGTGCTTTCCTTCTAGCCTCTGCAGACATCCATGGCACAGTATATACACACAGACACATAAACAGAGTTAAATATATATATTAAACGATGGGTTCCTAAGAGACAGCTCCTAAGAGCACTGGCTGCTCATCCGGAGTGAGGACCCAGGTTTGATTCCCAGCACCCACACAGGGGCTCACAACTGTCTGAACTACAGTCCCAAGGGATCCAACGGCCTATTTTGGCTTCTGCAGGCACCTGACACTCACATGGTAGGCAGGTATGCATGCAGGCAAAACACTCATACACATAGGAATTAATAATTAAAAAGAAAAGAATGTGTGATTTCCACAAAAATAAGCCATTGTTGTGAGGGGGAAAAAATGGCACTTGGTGAAGTATGTCTTGAGTACAGCATCCGGAGGCTCATCAGTGAGATTATTAGGAGACTAAAGAATGTGTCATGTTGGAGGAATGTGCAGTTGTAAAATCGAGCTTAAACGGAGCTGAAAAGGGACATACTAACATTCAGAATGTTATCATGGGATGGGAATCATAACATCTAATTAAAACAGCCTGAGGGTGTCGCTCAGTAGTGGAGCACTTGCCTGGCACGTACGAGGCTGTGGGTTGACTCCAGCATCACAACCAATCTAATTTATATATATTATTATATATGTATAATATATATTATTATATCTATTACTTTTTAAGATTATGATGTGTGGGGGTGTTTTGTCTGCATGTACGCCTCTGCACCATGTGTATATATGCCTTGTGCCGGCGAGGCCAGGAGGACTTCAGATCCCCTGGAACTGGAGTTACAGTTATGAGACTCCATGTGGGTGTGCTAGGAGTTGAACTTGGGTCAGCCAGCACCCTTAACCACTGAGTCCTCTCTCCAGCCCTCTTTTATTTTTATTTTTCCATTTATTTCCTTTTTTATTTGAGACACCACGTATTCTAGGCTGGCTGCAGCTGAGGATGGATGATCTTGAACTTCTGGTCCTCCTGTCTCCACCCCGAGTGCCGGGATTACACGTGTACCGGGTTTACACAGTGCTGGGAGTGAATCCAGGTCTTTGTGTAGACTGGGCGTTTCAGGATCTCTACTGCTGTGACAAACACCATGAACAAAAGCTACTTGGGGTGGAAAGGGTGTATTTCAGCTTACAGTTACACTCCATCATCAAGGGAAGTCGGGGCAGGAACTCAAGGTCGGAACCTGGAGGCAGGAGCTGATGCAGAGGACATGGAGGGGTGCTGCTTACTGGCTTGTTAGCCTGCTTTCTTATAGCACCTACAGACCACCTGCCCAGGGGCAGCACCCCCACAGTGAGCTGGGGCCCTCTCCGCATCAATCATCATTCAAGAAAATGCTCCCCCCCCCCCAGACCTGCCCACAGGCCAGCCTGGTGGGGGAAATTTTCTCAGTGGATTTTCCCTCTTCCTAAACGACCTTGTTCTTAAGCTGACATAAAGCTAGCCAGCAGAGTAGTCAGGTCTACATCTCCAGGCCCCTAAAATAACTGTGTGTGCACGAGCATGTATCTGGATCTAATTCTATAGCTGCCGTGAAATCCCAGCCAAAACTTGGAGCACGTGTTCTGTAGACACCGACAGCTGACTCTTAAGTTCACACTGGGCACAAACCTCAGAAGAACCCACTCAACACAGAAGGAAAAGATGGCATTACTGACATCAGGACTTGAAGAAAAGCCACCGCCGTCATACAGCATCATCCTTGTAAAAGAATTCAGAGAGAGAGCAATGGAGCACAGGAGTGAGCCGGGGAGGGACCTACGTAAATGCAGTCAGCAGAGGTGGCTGGCAGGGAGCAAAAGCGTCATTGTGTGGTAAAGATGGTCTTCCGGACAAACAGGGCCAGGACAACGGAACTGACACGCGAAGACAAGCTGGACCCAGACCTTTCACCCACCACGGAAGTCAACTGTTTGGCCCCAGCACTGAGGAAATTAAAAAAAAAAAACAAAAACAATAACAGGAAAATAAAGAGGTAAAGCCCACAGGATGGATTATGCAGAGTGAAAAACTAAAAACTAGAAGAAAACCTAGAGTATAGAGATGATGTTTAAAAATATTTTTTATTTTATGTGTATGGGTATTTTGCCTGCATGTATATCACTGTGTGTACAGTACCCACGGAGGCCCAAAGAGGTAAGATTCTCTGGAACTGGGGCCACCATGTGGGTGCCAGGAACCCAGCTCTGCAAGAAAATGGAGCCATCTCTTCAGCCCCAAAGGAGACTTTCATATCCAATATTAAAGGCATAATCCATGAGCTTGACTAAAATACAGAATTTCTCAGCTAGATGTGAATTCCAGAGCTCAGAAAGGTGAGGCAGGAGGATTGAGAGTTGAGGCTAGCCTGGGCTTCAGTGAGACTGTTTCAGGAAAACCACACACAGAAAAAAGATAAACTTCTGTTTTAAAAAGACAATGTCACCAGGTGGTGGTGGTGCACGCCTTTGATCCCAGCACTTGGGAGGCAGAGGCAGGAGGATCTCTGTGAGTTTCAGGCCAGCCTGGTCTACAAATCAAGTTCCAGGACAGCCAGAGCTGTTATACAGAGAAACTCTTGTTTCAAAAAACAAAAACAAAACAAAAAAGACAATGTCACAAGAATTAAACAGACTATGGAGTGGAGGAAATATACATAAAAGATACAATTAATAAGAGGTGATTAGCAAAACATACAGAGAACTCTTAAAACACAAGGTAAGAAAACAAACAATGTAACTTAAATGGGCGAAAGACCCGAGGGACTTCTTAATGAGTACATACAGATGGCAAACACCGACAGTGTTCTTCATCATGCATCACTGGGGAATCACAAATTAAAACAATAAGACAGTAATACCAGAAACACAGACCAGCCAGAAGGGCCCAAATCCAAATGTGGATGTCACCAAGTGCTGACAGAGACTGGGAGCAACAAAACCTCTCATTGCTTGGGCAAGAGTTAATGCAGAGACTCGTGACTGATCAGAGTTCTGAGCCTCTGCAACTCTGCTGAGATCTCTATCAGCCGTTCCAAGGCTCAGGGCACATTGCAGATTGGGGGGGGGGACAGAATGTAAGAGCTGCAGGGTGGACAGGAGGGCTGGGAAATGCCGTCTTTCAGGCATGACGTAGCCACTGAACTCATCACAGCAGCTGAAGTCAAAACCTGCCTAAGCTGGGGCCTGTCACTATTTCATCATGGGCGAGGGAGGGGCTCACAAGACCTCACCCGTCCCTGAAGAGCTGTATTAGCAGTTTATAGTTGCTGGGGCAGGGGTCATTTCTTCATCTGGGCAGCTAATGGTAAGCTGTCCACATGTCAATAAAGAACCCCCTACCCATGCTTTATATGGGCAACCCTAATCAAAACAATAACAAAGTACATGAAAGTGGATGGGAACTCATCAGGAAGAAGAGATCAGTGGGAACCGAGTAAAAATGATCAAAAGGCATCATAAATGTGCATGGAACTGTCAAAGAATTAAAGAAAAACCAACCTCCTCTCATTGTTAGTAGAAATGCAGGACGGCTATAACCACTTGGTAAGAAGATCTTCATAAAAATCCACGATGTGTGCTCTTACTGTAGAGCTAACAATTGCACACCCAAGTGAACTGGAAATGTGTCCACACAAAACTAGCACATAGCACATCCTAGCAGCTTTATAACTGCTCACACCTAGAGGCAGCCAAGAACGCCCACCAGTAGATGCCCTGGGACGTCTCGGCAGTGGAGTGCACAGCAATGGGGCTGGAGTCCTCGGGACATGCTTCTGGTCAGAAGCAGGGGCTGAGAGCAAAGAGCAGGGGCAGAAGGTAGCCAGGACCACTGTGGACATGGGAAGTAAGAGGGCTTCAGAGCATCAGTGGTGAAGGGGAGAAGCTGAGGGAAGGAGATGGGAGGGAGGGATTCAAGTCACACGCAAATGCTCTCAAAGGCTAAGATTAGCACTGAACAGGCTACCTCCCTTCCCTTCAATGTGGAATCAAGTGCTAATTGGGGCCAGAGGTGTTAACATGTTTAGTTCTGAGTAGGCAAATCAGTTATCACTGTGGAGCACAATGATTTCTGAAGAACGCACATTAGGGTGGTAATAAGCAATAACATCCATTTTGCACAAACAAATACTTAACACCAAGCTTCTCAGTGTATAATGCCAACGGTCGCTCTGCAGGCTGTGGTTCACCAGCAGCGGAACGGCTGGATTAACGGACGGATGGACACACAGCCACACCACCAAGTATTAACCACGAGGAAGGATGAGGGAGAGCCAGGCTGGCAGGCCCAGGGGAACTCCCTCTGTGGGGAGCTGAGCACAGGGCACAGGAGGAAGCTTTTACTTTGAGGGGTCGGGGATGTGGCCCAGATGGTACAGTTCTCACCTGGCATGTGAGAAGCCTTGGGTTTGGTCCTAGGTATCGTGGTCCCTGACTAAATCTCAGTACTCTGGAAGCGAAGGCAGGAGGATCGGAAATTCAAGATCATTTTTGGCTACATAAAGAGTTCAAGGCCAGCCTGGGTTACATGAGACCATCTTAAAAAAAAATCTGGGCAGGCAGATCTCTGTGAGTTCGAGGCCAGCCTGGTCTACAGAGTGAGTTCCAGGAAAGGCTCCAAAGCTGCACAGAGAAACCCTGTCTCGGAAAAAAAAATATGATAAAGCAATGCCCCTCCCCCATCTTTATGACTATGATCAGAGCCCATGAAAAAACTATGAAAAGACCCACAGCAGGGCACGGCTGTGTGCTGTGGAATGTTCTTTATGGCAAATGTGTTGCTAATAAAACACTGATTGGCCAGTGGCTAGGCAGGAAGTATAGGCGGGACTAACAGAGAGAATAAAAAGAACAGGAAGGCGGAGGGAGTCTCTGCCAGTCACTGCCAGGACAAGCAGCATGTAAAGATGCCGGTAAGCCACGAGCCACGTGGCAAAGTATAGATTTATAGAAATGGATTAATATAAGATATAAGAACAGTTAGCAAGAAGCCTGCCACGGCCATACAGTTTGTAAGCAATATAAGTCTCTGTGTTTACTTGGTTGGGTCTGAGCAGCTGTGGGACTGGCAGGTGAGAGAGATTTGTCCTGACTGTGGACCAGGCAGGAAAACTCTAGCTACAGCTGTGCACACAGCTTAGCAGGGGAAGTTGAGGGATACTGTGAGGAGAAGGGAAAGGGCATGGCAAGTAGTAGAAAAATGAAATAAGATGGCCTTGAGGCGGGGCATGGTGGTGCACACCTATAATCCCAGCATTTGGGAGCCAGAGGCAGGCAGAGTTCTGTGAGTCAGAGGCCAGCCTGGTCTGCATAGTAAGTTCCAGACCAGCCGGGGCTACATAGAGATCTTGTCTCAAAACAACGTGAAGAAAAGAAGAGAAAAGAAGAGGGGGCTGGAGAGATGGCTCAGAGGTTAAGAGCACTGGCTGCTCTTCCAGAGGACCCAAGTTTGATTCCCAGCAACCACATGGTGGCTCACAACCATCTACCATAGGATCTGATGCCTTCTTCTGGCCTGCGGGCATACATGCAGCCAGAGCACTCATACCTAAAATATATAAATAAATAAAATTTTTTTAAAAAAGAGAAGATATGGCCCTGTTATCCTGTTATGCATTTATATAAAAAATAATACATGAATACACACACACACACACACACACACACACACACACACACACGCCACCTTAAGTTAATGGCGTGCCTGTTGTCTGGTAGCAGGTAGACTGAACCAGCAGGGTTTGGGGTCTCCACTTGTGCCACAGGTGAAAGGCCACTGTGAGTGGCACCCTGGAGGGCATGTGGTCACAAAAGGTTCTGTGTGGCTGCCTGGTGAGGACAAAGGTCTCTTGGCTCATTTGAATTCTGAGTAAAATGTGCAAGGATGGGGAGGGAGAGCTCTGAGAACTGAGACCCTGGAACCGGCCTCAACTGTCCACTCACCATCCATCCACTTTCCAGGGAAAAGAGAAAAATGGGAAAATTAAGGGACACCAAGAACAGGGAAGTTCTTACCACGCAACATACATACTTTTGATTGCAAAAAGTAAATTCCGTTATACAAACCTTTAATTCACATCCATTCTTTCCCTGGTGCAGTCCTCCCAAGTTTGCAGTATACTAAAATACTGTCAACACTCTAGAGCGTGTCCTTAACCTTTCTGATGCTGTGACCCTTTAATACAGTTCCTCATGTTGTGGTGACCACCAACTATAAAATTGTTTTCATTGCTACTTCGTAACTAATTTTGCTACTGTTACGAATCACAGTATACTATCTGATATGCAGAAGGTCTTAGGCGACCCGTGAAAGGGTCATGTGACACCCCAAAGGGGTTGTGACCCACAGGTTGAGACCCACTGCTCTACAGGATGCCGTGGCTAGGACAGGTGAATGCCTCTCTAATCACATGTCCCACCCAGATGCCACATCACATTCTCCAGACTGCATTGGTCCCTGAGGACAGCAGGAAGAGGCTGTGTTGGAGCATCCCTGGCTACCTTGTTTCTTTCCTTCCCTGCTCTGGGCATCTGTGTTTGTTCTTTCCACAGGGTCAGGGAGACAGAGAGGGAGGGGTAAAAGGCCACTGGCAGCCCATTTCTGGGGAGAACTATGGACAGATGAGGAGGGCAAGCTGCCTTGGTGAGACAGGCTTCTTTGGAAATGCCTGTGTCCACTGGGTCCTGAACCAAGCACAGCTTGAGGAGTAAAGATGGCTGCCCGGGAGGACCCCACCCCAGAGTGGCTGTGGTGTAATGAAGTAACGCCTAGTACGAAGCAGATGTTGACTCCCCAATTTGTTTGAAACTCAAAACGCAGCAGGGTGGGGTCCCCTTCTCTGCAGGGTGCTGGCAGCTGTGGCTCTTGGACTAGTGACCACTGCCTGCCTGACAGGCTCTGAGCGGAGGCGGAAGGGTCCCTGCTTGGTTATGTAACGTTCTTTTACCCGGCTTGGCTTCACGAGTCTGGACATTCCAGTCTCCAGAGGGAGAAAGATGACAGATGTATTTAGCACTAATGCTGAAATTATGCAGGGCAAGGAAACCAGACATGGAGGGGCCTGGACAGCTGACAAGCTGGCTGGAGGGCTTCTCCAGAGCCCAGACTTGAAGTCACACGGTGCTCAGGCAAGCTGGCTTGGGCACAGAGTGAGCACCTGTCCATCTCCCTGCTGTGCCCTTCTGGAAGAAGCTGCTGGGTACTGGAGACTAGGCGAGGACAGGCTGCCTGCCTGGGCCTTGTTTCACACTTGCCAACCGGCTGTCTCCACGAGCACCTGCAGCTCCCTCACGGACATGCATGGGTTCTGAAGTACCACGGTAAAGCCTATTCCTTAGTCCCTGGCTGGGGGGTGGGTGAGCCCCCTCCCTTCCCCGCATGGCCTAGCCTCAGCTGGGCAAGGAGAATCTGACACTTGAACAGTCGCCGTGGAAACGATAGGCTGAGCACACCCAGACCACTGGGCAAGGCTGAGGTCACCTGTGGGGAAGGAATGGGATACTGGCTTCCAAAGCGACAGTTCTGAAACACTGCGGCCTCTGCTAGGTTCTGGAAGAAGGGAACAGAAAACTTGAGAACTGAAAAACAAGTGATGCAACTCCAAAGGGACCCACAACTGGAACTGGACACACATCTGGAAACGCAGTGATGGGAAAATGGCTGGATGCAGTTGTGCTCCAGGAACTGACTGTCAGGAATGAGTTTTCACATGGGGAGGCAAAGGGACACAGGGCGGATTTTTATAAAGACTGTGTGGTGAGATTCTTTCCTCCAACATCTTTCTGAGTGCCTGGAAAGCAAATCCCATGGAGCTCTGTTTTGCTGACCTTCCAGGTCGGTCTCCCACGCCAGTGGGGCATGCCCACAAGCCAAGGGCATGCTTTCCGGGTGGAGTCACCTGCCACCTGCCAGTAACTTCCTGTTCTAGCCTCAGTTTCTTTCCTTGTGACAGGGATCTGCCCCTACTTCCCAGGACTCTGTGATGGCTAAGGGATAGTGTGTGCAGCCCGAGGGGCACCGGAGGCTGGAATGACTTGGGTGTTACTCCTTTCTTTTAGAAAATGAACCACGTAACTCCAGCACTTGGGAGACAGAGACAGGCAGATTTCTGTGAGTTGATGCCAACTTGTTCTACACAGAGTTTCAGGCCAGCCAGGGCTACACAGGGAGACTCTGTCTTCAACCAACCCACCCACCCACCCAGCCCCTAATTTGCTCTGAATTGCACCAAACAGGTGAATTCTAGTGTCACAAGGCACTGTCTGCCACTCCCTCTCCTCCTTAAAACCCAGAGTGGGGGGAGGACAAGCCTGCCTCTTCCACAAACGACAACAGCTGTGGCGTCCTCTCAAGAGTCGACTGCGTGAGCTCCGGCCATGTGGACTCGATCGCTTCAAAGAATACTTGCCTCCCCAGAGAGCTGATTTCTAGGGCCTGGAGTCCCACAAAAAAAAATGAACCTAACTCACACAGAGGTCACCAGGTCACTGCCTAGTAACCACTTCATAACCTGCCCCATGCCTGGTTCGCACTGGCACCTGAGGCGAGCTGGTTAGACGGGTCCTGGCCTTCCCAGTTCCTCTTGCCGACTCTCACCCTCCTGTCCACACCACCACACATGCAGAGCGGCCTTTGCTGCTTCTGTCTCCAGGCCTCCAGCTGGCTGAAGAAAACCCACTGGCAGCCCCTAGTCCTTCCTGCAGGACTCCAGAATTCCCTGAGGTGAGCAACTTCTTTCTATGCAGGAGTTAAGAGCAGAAAAACCTTTGAGTCTCTCCCTCGCCTGCACAAGTCTCAGCTGAAGTGCACGCGCACACGAGCACACACACACACACACACACACACACACACACACACACACACACACTACTGCTGACTGCAGGACATCTGGGACTTTCAGGTCTTCCCAGGAGCCTCCTAAGGCCAACCCAGGCAAGGTTTCCTTGATTTCAGCTTGAGCTCTTTTCTGGACTCCAGAGGTAAACATGGAGTCAAACATTCAAAGGACGCCAGGTTCTAGACTGGCTCTGAAGCTCTGAGCCTCCTCTCCAAGGATCGAGTTTCAGAGGCTCTGGAGGCCCGGAACCTCAGTGTAACCCCACCCACATGCATCAGGGGAAGTACACTGTGGAAGCTTAGAGCTGGCCTCTCGTGGTCCTCTGACGGACAACCCCTGAATCCTAGCTGCTTAGCAGTGGACTTGTATGTGTACAAAGATTTGTTTTTCCTCCACTGGCCACACAAAGGCTCCATTCTTTCAGGGAAAGCTCCCCCAGGTGCAGTTCACACTTTAGCCTGAGGAGGCTCTGAGCCGTTCCGCCCCTGAGCTCTGTGAAGGCTGCTTGTCTTTCACAAACCCACAAACCACCTCAGCCTCCTCTCAGAACCCTCTTTGGTTAACCCCACATGAGCTCCCCACTGCTGTCTATGAAATACAAGGGAGCTAGGGCCTGGGAGAAGGTACAGGGACCCTCCAAGGATGGGGAGGACCCCATGGGGGTCACAACTTCCATCACCATGGACCGCCTTGGCCTATACAGACCTACTGTGCAGTCTTCTGACTTCTGCAATTTGGAAATAGAGGCCACCACTCAGTTTGGTTCTCCTTCATCTCTGTGAGGCATGGTCAGTGGTCAAGTACCTAGCCATGGCAATAAAGGGCAGAGGAAGCCGGGTGTAGTGGTGCACACCTTTAATTTCAGCACTGGGGAGGTAGGGGCAGGCAGATCTCTATGAGTTCAAGGCCAGTCAGGTCTACATGAGTTCGAGGCTAGCCAAAGCCACAGTGAGAAACCTGTTTCAAAACAAACAAAAAACAAAAAACAAAAAAGGCAGAGGAAACAAAAAAAACAAACAAACAAAAAAGCATCCCTGCCAGGGGGTGCTGACACACGTCTTTAATCACAGCAGAGGCAGGCAGATCTCTGAGTTCGAGGCCAGCCTGGTCTACACAGTGAGTTTCAGGACAGTTAAGGCTACACAGAAAAACCTTGTCTCAAAAAACAAACGAACAAACAAACAAGGGGCATCCTCCTCTGCATTGTTTGATGAAGACACCCCAAAGCACTCAGGGGAGCAGTAAGCACAGCAGATCACCTAGTCAGGATAGTCGTGCATCCTGACAAAGCCAACACGTCACCTTGCCTCCCAGTACGAAGATGGAATCACGGCAGGACAGAGGTCCACGAAGGGAGCTGCACACAGATGGTGAACGCTTTGGCTCTGCAGCTCCTTCCCCAACCACATTACATCAGCTTTGAGGCTGCTGAAAAATATCTCTGTAGAAAGTCAGCCTAAAGATCAAACTCAGGGAGGTGCCTGTCTCCCTCAGGCCAGCTAGTCTAACTCATTCCTTCTGAAGGGGTGGGACGCAGCAGCAGTTGACAAGGGCAGCCTCAGCAAGGGTGCTGGCCAGCTAGAGGAGGCTGAACTTCTGAGAAACCAATCTGATGGGCAGTGGAGGGAGGGCACGGGAACCTCTAAGATTTAGAACTGTAACCCAGTCTTCAGCATCCATCACAAAGCTCCAGGAGCCATGGACATTATGAAAGAGGGGCTTTCCTTTTCCTCTTTGTGATGCTGAGGACTGCACTCAGCGCTTCACACACACTAGGCAAGCGCTCTACCACTGAGCTACATCCCTAGATCTAGGAGGTACATTTGGGCGGCAGCGGCGGTGGTGGGTGGGTGTGGGTGTGGTTTGAGACAGGGTCTCAATCCTTGGCAAACCTGGAACCCACTATGTAGACCAGGCTAGCCTAGAGCTCATAGATATCAGCCTGCTCCCAAGTGCTAGGATTAAAGGTATGTACCTGGTGCTAGCAGGTACTTTTAAAGATGCAGTTCTGGCTATCTGAGCTTCTCCACAATGGTTCCAAATTCTTTCTGCTTGTCAAACTGTAGTGATTTTTAAAGTCAGCCATGGATTTCCCTTTTGTACTTTTTAGTGCAGGGTGATGTGGCCAGGGAAAGAGTGGACAAACAGATCCACCTGGTGAAGGATGTGGTGTGAGCACCTACTGTTGCCCCTCCACTGCCAAGAAGCCAGTAGAGGAGCCATGTCCACCCCCACAGAGGGAGCCACCAGCCCATTTCCAACACCTTGGTGTCCAAAGGCCTGGGAGAAGACAATGTGGGCAAAGCCTTGGGCAGCAGCCAGGCTGCAGCCCTCCCTGAGGAATCTCGGGACAGAGATTTAGGGGTGGGGCCCTAGCCACTGTCTCCAGTGCACCCAGGGCAGGTAACGAAGCAACCGACCGAGGAAACTGTTTAGCGGTTTATTCCCTCCCCACTCTTTTCAGCCTGGTTTTCGGCTCTTCAGGTGGTTCCCACGGACAGCTGTTTCCTACAGTTCTGAGAGAGTGGTTCCATCGCAGATGATCAAAGGCTGCACCCCTCTGGCTACAATGTAGACCTTCCAGTCGGCAGCACCGGCATAGCCTTGGAGGAAGACAGCAACAGGAAAGAGTGAATGTCAGGGAGAGGGACACAGGCCAGAGCCACGGGTCTGAGTCCTGCTGCTCTTGCAGATGGGGGCTGCATTTGACTGTGAAGGCCTCTGTGCTCTCAGAAGCTAAGGAAGTATGCCTTGCAATTACTAGTTCTCTGTGACCTGACATTCAAAGAGACACTCCGAATGCAGACATGTTCTCCCCACCATCTTCTGGACAACTGAATCACATTTTGGCTAGTCACAAAGGCAGCCTGTTTTTGTTTTTGTTTTTGTTTTTGTTTTTTTTTGGTTTTTTCGAGACAGGGTTTCTCTGTGAAGCTTTGTGCCTTTTCCTGGAACTCACTTGGAAGCCCAAGCTGGCCTCGAACTCACAGAGATCCGCCTGGCTCTGCCTCCCTAGTGCTGGGATTAAAGGCGTGCGCCACCAACGCCTGGCCAGCCTGTTTTCAATGAGGAAACCATTAGCCACCAGTTCTCAGGCTGATTTTTTTTTTCCTTTTTTTTTTTTGAAGTGGAGTGTGTGTGTATGTGTGTGTGTGTGTGTGATAGGTTGTTATATAGCCTAGGCTAGCCTCAAGCTTGGGATCCTCCTGCCTCAGCCTCTTGAATGCTAGGACTTCAGGGTGCATGTCACTATGCCCAGGTCTGGATGGGTTCTGTGGGGAACACATGGCTACTCCTAAGATAATTTGCTCCAGCACACACGGATTTCCCAACACGACTCTGTCAACAGTGTCCTGAAGATCTGAAGACAGAGGCTTCCACGGTTCCATGACTTCTCAGAGTCTGTGTGTCCTGCATACCATGCATGAAGACAGCCGTTTCCAAAGTCCTAACTCAGAAAGCCTAGTCCAGGGCCTTTTCAGGATGCCAGCTCCCGGCCTTCCCTGAGGTGAGAGCGTTCTGGCACTCTAGGGCTTGATGGCCAATGGTAAAAGGACCCAATGGAAGCTGGCCTCAGCCTGGCAGGGGCTCCAGATCTTATGAGGTGGTACAAACAGGGACACCAGTGGCATCTGCTGCCACCTTTGCTTCTGCCAAGAGGACTGCTGTCAACCGACTGATCTGGAATAGACTCTGAGGATACTGGGTAGGAAGCATGGAGCCAGAACCAAGGGTGGGTCATCAATGTGAGCCGGGTCTTGGCTGTGGGACGCACACAGAAGTGACACCCATGTGATGGTGGCCCTTCACTTCGTGCTGGCTTATCTGCAAAACAGGTATGAAAGTTTCCTCTGACCTTGCCGTGGCTCTGGCCTGGCATGCCTGTGTCAGGCCGAGACTCGAGGCTACATGACTTGATGGTGGGACATTGGGAAGGTCACTTGACTCTCATCTATAAAAGGATAAATTATTCTAAATAACTTCCAGAATCCCTTCTAACTTGGTTGGTCAGGCCCAACCAACAGCCTCATTCTCCGCGCTGACTGTGCACACATCTCCCTGTGCTACTTCACCTGTTCTCTTTTTAAGCACAATACATCAACTGTGTTGATAAAATGTTACTTTTGATTTAAGCAGATAGAACCACCGTACATTTTTGGTTGTGAGCCTAGCCTCTAACAGCTGAACCATCTCTCCAGCCCAAAGGCTAAAATCTCCTTGATGGCAATGTGAGATGCTTAGAAACACTGCCTCTGTCCTCCTGGGACCCTACATACCAATATCTCCAGGCTCTATCGGCATGGCCACGGACTGACAGTGTCTTCGGCACTGGAAAGGAGGGATGAGCTGCAACATGGCTTCCCCGCTGCCAACGGTGAACAAGTCATGCACCTTATGCATCTGGAGTAAAGGATGGGTGGAGGAGAAAGGAGAAGAATGAGGGTTAGTGGACAAAACCCTTTACACAATGGCTTTCACTTTCCAATCTGTCTGTCCTGGAACTCTATGTAGACCAGGTTAGCTTTGAACTCACAGAGATCCACCTGCCTCTGCCTCCTGAATCCTGGGATTAAAGGCATGTGCCAAAAAGCCTGGCCTTACATATGGCCTTGAGTTTCCTAGTAGGCTGAACAATGAGGAAAACATGAATAATAACACATTTCATAATTATCTCTAAAAGACAAAACAAACTAGTCTCTCCTAATCATGGCATCTCCTGGTACTGAGACCAGAGTAAAAATTTCTTCTCTGGGTTATTCATTTATTTTTAATATTTTTATTTCATTATCTGTAAGCCTATGTGTGGGTAGAAGAGAGAGCCAGAGTCCTTGGAGTTTGAGTCCTAGGAGTTGTAAGCTGCCCAATGTCGGTGCTGGGAACTGAATTTGGGTCTTTTGCAAGAGCAGAGTGTTCATAACCACTGAGCCTCTCTCCAGTCACCTATGGGTTCTTCTCAAGAGGAACTGTATGACTTACTGGGCAACATCCTCCCTCAGTGACAGCCCAGGAATGTCTCCAAGGCCATACAGAGCCATGTTACTGGCAACCAGGGGCACAGGAGGAGGCCTCTTCTCTTGAGCTGGCTTGCAGGGAACAAGTGCCAGCACTGGCGGATGCTCTGCCATCTGTAGTCCTGAAGACTACGTAAGACCACCACCAGGCAGGTGCAGCCCTCACTCACAGACTCAGGAGCTCGGGCCGTGCCCCGTCATGCCCAGGATGGAATGGATGACTGAGGGCCAGCTCTAGGCAACACTGAGGAATAGGAGAAGTAGGGCTGCACAGTGACCAGACCCTACTTCTTCTCTATCCCAAGGCTGACCTGGGACACGGGGCCTGGCTTTCCCAGGGCCTAGGGACCAGGAGGGGGCCAGCGGGGTGGAGTAGTGAGGCTGCGCAGAAGGAAAGCTTGGGCCAGGGTGGGGATGCACATGCTCTAAGAAACAGGCTCTCAGGATCCTAGCCTTTGGGGCCACTCCCTTCTCAGAACCCCACAAGATGACTTTGATAACCACTTCAATGGCTGTATTTACTCCTCTGGCTGGACTCCTTTGTGTTCAGCAAACTGAACTTCACCTCAGTGTTCAAGTGGGAAAACTGAGATAAAATCCCTCGCCCAAATTCTATCATAATTATGAAAATGAAATCCTACTGGGGCCCTGCGTTCTAGCTGGACAGAGCGGCCAAGCCAGTGGCGTCCGCAGTGAGAGCACGGCCCCTCCCTACACTGCAGGTCTTCCCTCCAGGGCAACCCTCCCTTCTCCACACAGCCACACAGGCAGGCAGCGCTGACAGTCCTCATGACAGCTCAGCAAGCTGGAACAAACAAGGAGCATCAGGAGGCTGCAGACACAAACCAGGGCTGGTTGAAGGCCACAGGTGGGAAACTCATTATTCAATCACAGTTCGGAAACCTTCCTCAGGAATGGGACTCAACAAAAGGGCAATTCAGACCAAAGTGGACAGACCCAAACACAGAAGGGCTTCTCCCCATCCACTGGCCCTGACCAATGGGAAGGAAGAGGTGGGATAAACACCCTTCAAATGTCCCAGGCCCTCAAGTGTTGGCCTTTCCTAGTCTCTGTCCTGACTCTCTTGGTGGTGGGTGGGTTTTCAAAGTTCTCCTAAAGTTGGGTTAAAGGTTTCTCTCTCAGGTTCCATTTCCCTATTTACAAAAAGAAAAGGCTGGGACTATAGTGACACACTACTCATCTACAGCCTGTCTACGCTCTGATTTGAGGTAGGGATGTCAGATCAACTTCCCACTCCTTTAAAGAGGAAAAAGCAGCAGGACACAGATCTGCAGGAAAGATTTCTGGGAAAGTACCAGATGCCCGCAGTAGGGACCACCGTCAGCTCACTCTCTGAGTCCACATGCAGAGAAGGCCTCCATCGCTCAGCCCATATCCCACAGGGGGAAAGAGCGAGCCAGGTCCTGCCAACACCCTTACCTTGCTGCCCACCACGGGTTCCGGGTGGACCAGGAAGCACTTGTTTAAGGAGGCATCTTTTGGAAATGGAAGTTGGGTAAAAACAGGAAAAAGCTCCCGTAAGATTTGTGATCTGTTCAGAGGTCTCCTCCTGAAAAAGTGTAAAGCAAAAACAAGTCAGCAGCTAGGTTAGCCGGCCCATCTGCAGAAGGACAGAGCGGGGGTGGCCAATGGCAGCAGGTGCAGATGGGAAAGAGCTGGACTATGCTTTTTGTTTTGTCTTTTTTTCTTTTTTAACATTTCTTTTTTAATTTTTTATGTCTGTAGTTGGGCATGGTAGCACACGCCTTTAATCCCAGCACTCAGGAGGCAGAGGAAGGTGGATCTCTGTGAGTTTGAGGTCAGCCTGGTCTGCACAGTGAACAGAACTACAAAGTGAATAGGAAGTGAATTTACTATCTCAATAAGTAAATAAAATATATGTGTCTGTGTGAGTATGCCACATGTATGTGGGTGCCCACAGAGGCCAGAGAGGGAGCTAACCTCTAGAGCCAGTTACAGGAAGTTATATGCTGTGGTGCTGGGAATCAAAGCCAGGTCCTCTGGAGCAGCAAGCACTCCTAACTGCTTTCTCCTCAGACCCTGTTTGGTCTTTTTGGGACAGAGTCTCATGGATCCCAGCTGGCTTCCTATTCACTTTGTAGCTGAGGATAATAACCTTTATCTGATCCTCCTGCCTCCACAGTCCAGTGCTGGGATTACTGGCATTTGTCATCTTACCCAGCAGGATCCTGTCTTAGGTACTAGATCCATGATGATAGTCACGCAGAACTGATGAACTGTACCACACATGCTCACCAAGAAACGCCCTCTAGGTAGCTATGTGTATGGGTGGAATGTTAAGTTCCAGCTCAGGCAATACAGAACATGAGAATCCTCTCACTCCACTTTGGAAAAGGAGCTGGAGTAACAGCAGGCTGGAGGCAGGGGAAGAGACTGACGAGAAGCAGACAGGGACAAAAAGCATGGCTTCCCTTTGCGGCAGAGTGGGGACAGTGGGCAGCCCAAGAACAAAGGTGGGGGCTGGGGAGATGGCTCAGCAGGCAACCTGAGCTTGACCTTTGGAGCTCATGAAGTGGCAGGGAGAATCAACTTCTGAGAGCTGTCCTCTGAGCCCACAACAGCGGAGGGCCTCAGAGGGCTCAGAGGTTAAGAGCTTATTCTATTCTTTCAGAGGACCCGAGTTCAGTTCTCAGAGCTCATGTAGAGTGACTCACAACCACCTGGAACTCCAGGTCTAGAGGATCTGATTCGTCTGGCCTTGGAGGGCACCTGTACTCACGGGTATACCCCCTCCCATACACACAATACAAAATAATAAAAAACAAATATAAAAGAGATGGCTCAGTGAATGAAGGCACCCGCTGCCATGTTTGGTGTCTTTTTGAGTTTGGTTCCTGGAAGCTACATGGTAGAAAGAGAGAAATGACTCCTGAACATTGTCCTCTGACCTCTACGTACATGCTATGGCACACAAGTATACCCCCCTTCTCTCTCACTTCTAAATCACGTCATAAAGACTAGAAAAAGGACAGCAGAGGCACTGAACTGTCCAGCGAAGGGGCTGGTGGGCTGACTCAGGCGGCACAGGCATCTATCCGCTGCCAGGCCTGCCACCTTAGCTCCATGCCAGGACCCGGATGATGGACGGTGGGAACTGCCTTCTACAAGCTGGCCTCTGACCTCCCACACATACATGATAGCATGAGCACTCACATACAGGCACACAATAAACGAATGAATGTAATAAATATTTTAGAAAGAAGTTATCCAACAAAACCCTAAAGTGCAATTTTAATTTTCCTTTAAACCAGTTCTCCACCGAAGCTGGCTCTTCTTTCTTGCCAGAGGGAGCCTTAGCCTTAAGGAATGGCCCATGTTTTCTGTAGGACACAAGAAGGAACTGGAAAGCAAACAGGTTTCCATCGTGAGTGAACTTGGCAACGAGCTTAACCTGGCTGAATCTAACCTTCTAATCGGAAAAGTGGCTGAGGATTCCCGCTTTGCGCCCTGACCACGGATGCAGCTCTTCTATACGCCAAGCTTTCTCTTCAGCCCCAACCTCCTGACCCTCTCCTTAGAGCAAATGTCAAGCAGCTGCAATCGGTTCATGACTGAAGGAGAACGTCCTTCCTAGCCTCAGGTGTTGGCACTGTTGGGGAGGCTTAGGAAGCTGGCCTTGCCAGAGGTGTCACTCTGAGTTTGAAGACTGTCTGGTGGGACAGTGATGGACTCTTTTTTTTTGGTTTTTTTTTGAGACAGGGTTTCTCTGTGTAGCTTTGCGCCTTTCCTGGAACTCGCTTTGGAGACCAGGCTGGCCTCGAACTCACAGAGATCCGCCTGCCTCTGCCTCCCGAGTGCTGGGATTAAAGGCGTGCACCACCACCGCCCGGCGAGTGATGGACTCTTATTCCTCTGGAAACACAGGCCCAAATGCACACTGGTCACAGTGTTCTATCACAGCGACAGCAAAGTAGCTAATGCATGAGCTTCTGCATGGCAGCAGACTGACAGGCAGAGACCTGTTCTCTTCCTCCCTGTGCTGCACGGCAGGCAGGTTGACTTGAGGATGTGCTGATCAGATCTATAGTACCGGCTCTCACTGCTTTGACACCTGCCCCGCCCCTTCCTCACATGCAAGCTAAGCACCTTTCAGACTCACCATGGGTAAGAAAACGGGAACCACCTCTCAGGAAAGCAGCGCCACCACTTGGTGAGAAACCCCTCAGTGAAGCCCTCTGTGGCTTCAGGGTACTGGCATGAGAAATGCTGGATCTCTGAGGACAACAGAGGCTGTCCTGTCTTGGGGACACAGAAAGACACAGAAGACCACAGTGAGTCACCACAGCTTTGCAGGGCTTGATCCAGCCTTTTATGGGCAGGCTGTTCACAGGAAAACCTGGCTTCTTGCCTACCTTGATCACCAGAGGACGGAGTCTCTCAAAATTCTTCGGCGTGTCTTCTGGGAGCGTTACTTTGAGGGGTAACATCTGCGCACAGCCAGTGCAGTTGGCAGGGATGGGCTCCGACTCGTTCTGCTCACAGTCACTTGATGACCAGGGGTCCAAGTCTGCGAGAGAAAAGAGAGGGCAGACAGGTGCAGAAGGACAGTGGGGAGCCCAGCAGCCCAGGAACAAAAGCAGACAGGGAAGTACCAGTTCCCTCTGGAGACCTCCGCGAGCAGGTCTGGAGGACAGGGTTCTGGGAAGGAGAGGCACTTTTCTCTGCATGCTTTTCTATACTTTGCGAAAAGAATCTTTAACACGTACATGCATGTCCTCAATCAAATCACTCAGCAGAGCATAACAGTTGCAACAAGCATTCAGTTACACAGTTCTTCTGTCTCCACCCTGGATCTGGCATGTCTGGACATCTCCAGCCCAGGGTGGGCAGTACACGGGTGCTCCCACACCAGGAGGCTCCTGATGCATGCCCACACCCTGATGTGGCCCTAGACCCTCGTTCTTAAGCACACCCGTGGAGACCAGGCTGACTCTGGGAAGGAAGAGTGAGGTGAGGGTCACTCTAAGGCAGAAGGGATGGATACTTCTCTGGCTCTTTTTGGTGGACGGTGAGTTGCCTCTGCCCATAAGACAGAGTTCCACCTCAACTCAGAAGGGATGTTGCTTCCAGCTCCAAGGTTCACAGTGTGGTCAGAATGGGAGTTAGGTGCCAGCTAGCCGCCTGGCACTCCTCCCGGGCTTCTCTGAGAGGGTCCTGTACCCACCACCTCTTTTTTCTCACTCCTAACCTATTGCATTATTTCTTGTTTACTTCCAATTCTACGTTCTCTAAGAGCGTGTTTCCAAAATGTTTCACAAAACAGTTCTGAGAGATCCTAGAACCAAAGGTGGCGGAGTCACAGCTTCTTAAACCAATACATGCACATGGAAAACTGTTTGAGTCAGTGTGTTCCAGGACAGCTTGAGCTACACAGAGAAAACCTATCTAAAAACAACAACAACAAAACAAAAAACAAAACCACTCCCCACAGAAGTCCTCTGAGACAGACAGGCAGCACACAGAGTTCTTTCGGAAGGCAGAAGTGGGTACAGGGTTCTCACCGGGAGGGACTGCACTGGGCACTCCCTGTCCCCTGCATCACCCACTACACACACAGCACCTGGCTTTCCCTGGGAGAGACCTCCACTTCCAGGGCTCTCAGGTTGATGATGCACCTTTCCTGTGAGGGGCCTCTCCCCTTCAGGGCCCTCCAGGGCCACCTGTTTACATGATCATAGGGGGCTGCCAACTGGACATTTTTCTCCCCTTCTGGAATAA